>JANHGL010018075.1:46047-73696 GCA_024611195.1 Ceyx melanurus
TGTTATAAATGGAAACTGAATTTTTTTTACAGGCCTTGAAGAAAAGGTTCAATGTGTGCCTGTGTGGTGTGCTTATAAAACTTTGTGCTATCAAAACTTGATTTTATTAGAAAGAAAATTAAATTTATTTACTTATATTTATTTAATTAATGCTGAATTCCTGGAGAAGTAGGAGTTGCACATCAAAGCAATCAGTTGAAAACCTAATTCTAACAGGACATACGAGAAGCTGTAAACGAACTAGCAGAAATAGTGGCCTTGAGCCTTGTCAAAGGGAAATTTAGGATGGGTATTAACAACAGCAGCTCAGCAAAATGACCTGCCTTTCTCAGTGAGGCATGTAAGCTGCAGAGTAGTTGGTGCAACCTATTGATCTCCAGTTACAGGAATGTCATAGTCCAAGGCTGACTGCACTGACATAGGTGTGGAAGTAAATCCTTACTCGAGGCAAGTGCTGAGAATATGAAAACCATGGCATTTGTGTATCCTGCCTGCCATTGAGTGTGGCTGCTTTCACCTGCAGTAGTCCTAACTGGAAATGTTTGTTATTCCTTCACAGTATTGTTTCTGTTTACACTGATAAATGTGATATGAGAAGCAGTAAGTGAAATTCACAGTATGGTTCTTTATGGGGGTGTGATGTGAAGGGACAGAGAACTACAGATACTACTTTGATTTTAAAGTTGGAATCTTCTGACACACACTATTCAGAGGCATTTCACAGTCATAGGCTAATTTTGGGGGTGTTGAACAGGTTGCTGAGACTTTTTTGTTTCTGCTGACTTAGAAAAGTGAAAGAAGTTGGACCCTAAGGACGTGTGGCATCATAACTGTAGCTCTGACTGAGCAGAATTAAGCTTAGTTTGTTTGTTGATGCTTCATCATTGAATTACTGTGGTCTGTGTTTCCACAGCTCTATCTCAGCAAACATCTGTTTGAAAAAGATAAATCAAAAAAGCAGGAGCAAGCATGTGAGAGAAGAGAAATAAAGTAATGAATGTTGGAATGTAAATCATATAGAAGTCAGTGGAAAAGTAACTCAGCTTTAAGATGTATCCAGGCTTTTTGGATTTAAGCTATGACCTGATCCCTCAGATCCCTGTTTGAAAATGAACAAGTTGGAAATGCTTACTAAGAATAAAGTTTTCTAAAGCACTTCTCAGGTTCTAAGGGCATTTTGCTATGTGCCAGTTTAACTTGTTTCTGTGTTGGTTGATTTCTGTTCACCTTGATACCAATCATCACCATCTGTGAAAGAACTTAAAAGCCAGGAGGTGAAGAGGGAAAGTCTCTTTTCTTCTTCCAAATACGTTCATAAAAGTAGTACTTTTACTTAAAAATGTTTGTTAGGGGGTTCTCCAACAGCCCTTAAAATCATTTTATTTGGATTAGAGCTTTTATGTTACTTTGTACGTGGACTCTGCCCATGAGGATTTTTAGCTTTCTATAAAAGCATTGGTGGTTTATTTCTGGTATAACAATTAAATCACTTACAGAACATCTTATGGCTGAGAATTGCTGATATCATGACTATAATTCATTGGTTGCTATGGAAATTAAGTAGGAATGCATGCATATTGCATTCCTACTATGTGCACTTTCATGATGGAAAAGTACTCACTTCCTCCAGGAATGCTGCCTGCAGTGATCCTTCTGGTGAGGCTGCTCTTTGCAGATGTTTCCAGGGCACTCCCTTCCTTACTGTTCTGCAAAGTCATCAGCCACCATGGTGCAGTTTATGCAGTCTGCATTGATTTTGTGCACCCAGTAATTGGGTATCCCAGCCCTTGAGTGTGTGCTGTGACACCTTGTGATGGATTTGCACGAGATGTTGTGTTGGACAAGTCTCTGCCCAGGCACTTCACAGTATGTTTCTTCTCCTTTACTTTGGAAGGGAAATTCCTCTTGGAGATCCTGAAAGGCTGTGTATAGAAGAGTGGGATTTGTGTATCTGCTTCTTAAAGTGGTTTCCATTCAGTCTTTCCTGTCGCAGGGTGACAGTGATGGTTTATTTTTAAGTCTTGAATTCTAGCTTCCCTTTCAAGCTGTAAGAAGCAGACCATGTCTTTAGCTAGCAGCTGTTTTTTCTTTCTTTATTAAATTTTGAAATATCATTTGTGAAATGCTGTTGCACTAAGTTGAGCTGTTATTTCTAAGTTAAGCATAGGTAGTGATAGGCTTACAGTTTAACACTTCTGATTAAAATCTAAGGGTACTAGAGAAGGCCTCAAGTTTGTAGCAGATTTGTTTGCCAAGTTTCTCAAAAATATTTATGTTTGTGATTACTGCTCATTGAAAGTCAGATAACCACTGTAGCACAGGTTAAATACAGGAGACATGTATATCTACTGTCAGCCTGGTTTGTTTGGGGTGCTAGTTTTAGAGATAAACCTGCAGACTTGGAAGGGGAGCCTGCTGCTTAAGGAATGCTTTGCTAAAAAAAGACCACAGTGTTCTGATTATACAGTTGAAAGTTACTTCTACAAGGAAGAAGATTAAAGATTTATATCAGTATTTATAAGAAATTAACACACCATCATTTCACCCAAGGAAAAAAAAAACCAAAACAAACTAGGAAGAATTTTGAAGCTGCCTGTAAAGTGTTCAAGGCCACTGATAGTGACAGTGATGAGATTCTGGATTGTGCTAAAATGGTACAGTTTGAAGGACGAGGTATTTTTGGTGAAGTGTGTAAAGTGTAAGTGCCAACAAAGCATCTTTTGTCCTCTATATCATAAAGAAGTATTGTGTGGCAGTGTAATTTCTTTTATAATTCAGAATTGATTGATGCTCAATGAGCTCTGTGGATTGTACCCTTTTGCTGTGGGTAGATGCACTTGATATGTGCAATAATGCCCCCATTCACTGGAGTGGAAGCAGCACTGAAAAGTGCAGCTCAACTCCCTGTCTCTAGCAGCAGTGGCATGACTGATTGCTGAAAGTTGGAGCATGGGATTTCAATAGAGGTTTGGCAACACAGGGGAAAATGGTTGTCTGTTTTTTAGTGTGACATGAGGCAATATTTACCCTGCTCTGTTTCTCCCTTTTTCAAGCAAAAGGCAGGTTGCCAAGCACAAGGACTGAATGGTTTGGATCTTCAGCTGGAAACATTTTGTCTGCACTGGGGTAAATGAGATGTGCAGATCACTCAGGAGATCCGAAAGGTGTCCTCAATTTGTGTGATATTTAGTGGTCAGGTAAACTAGATGGCTTGTTCCATACGTGTATCTTTCTGTCCTCTATAAACCTCATCCTTGTTCTTGTCTATATCTCTCCCTTTTTGAAGAGAAGTTGACAAACTTTCTTAAGATGCTGAATGAAAAAAATTCCAGTGACAGATATTCACAACCACAGAATTTCTGCGTCTCTGGAATTTCCAGAGGGGTCGTGGCAGAACCCAAGATCCATTTTAATAGCTCTTGATATAAATACATACTTCCAGACACATAGCAAATGCATTTTTAGTTGTTACTGTTGGTGTGCTTTTAGGATTAAAATTTTCTCCTTAGTGTGTGTTCTGGAGAAATGAAGATTTTGCATAAGTGTTCAGCAAGCTCAGCCGAGGGAGCACAGTTGCTGTTTTGGCAACTCCAACATTCAATTGTAAGGCTTCAGCCTCACAGAGCTCATTTTGGAAAAGCTCTAAAGTGTCAGATCTCTTTTATTTACCTTTTAGTTTCTATGCAATTTATATTTCAAGCTGTTCTCCAGCTGTGAGGGCTGGTTTAAATGAAAGTCTTGCAGAATTGTTCAATACAGATTTACTTAGTTTTAAAAATGCCACATGGTGAGATTTAAGGCTAAAGCCTTCTGCCACTTAAGATCTTTAAAATCTTTCAGCAGTTGAATGGTGTGTAGGGTGATAGTCTCTCTCTTTGGAGCATCTTGCCTTGCATGAAAAGAACCTCTGCTTTCAAATTTCTGTTAAATCTTTAGAACAGTCTGAGTTGGGTCCATTTTAGATGAATCCATTATGCTGTTCTGATAAAGTGCTTTAATACGGTGCTAAAGAGTGAAATCTTTTTTGCCCATCTAGTGAAGTGTGGTATCCCAATTAAGGAAACAAAAACTGGGGTATTTCAAATAACTCATGAGAGTTTATTCTGTGATGGAGTGGGACTTCTCAATAGATTATTAAACCTAAGTTTGCTGCTGCATTAAGTGACTGATCTGATATTTTGAAACCATTTCTTCACTCTCTAGCTAGTCTAGAATAGAAATGCTGAATTGCATCCAATTCTTAAAAAGCCATTTAAGTTGGGTTATGTTTGTTTGTTTGCTTGCTTTTTACTTATACCTCTTGTTACAAAACTTCAGAAAGCTTTAATTTAATAGTTTCTATGGTTTTCTTATTTTGAATAAGGATATGTATGAATGCTTCTGAGAGAACAATTCCTTCTGCTATCAAAAAGAGCTATGATTGGAAAAGATGGGGAGAGATCAGAGATTGTACAAGTTGTTTGTTTTGGTTTGGTTTTGTGTTCCCCAGAGTGCAAAATGACACTGCCCACAGCACCCTGAGCCCTACGCTTCAGTGTATTTGTTGAAATTGCTTTATCTATAGGCTAATATTTTCTAGGTTATTAATTCAAAAAGCTTTGAAACATGCAGTTTGTATTCACTGTTGTTTTGCTGTTTAAGTAGAGCTTGATAAGATGAATATGCAGGAAACTGATGTGTTGGGGTTTTTCCCCATTTTGTGTAAATGAATGTTTCAGTGTCTACATAAGCCTCAGATTGTAAAGAAAAAAACCAATTCTATTCACAGTTTTTTTAAAAAAAGGAGGGGGAAAGACTACAGGAATGATGTTTTCTATTTGCCACATTAGATTTTCTTGCATTTGGGCATGAACATTCAAATACATTTATCTTACTTGGTAGAATAATTCTATTTTCTATGCTAAATATATTTATCATTATTCAGAAATAATTTATTCACACTCATTTCTACATCGATGTAAGGATTTCATGCTGTGCTGGTTAAAAAAAAAGTAACTAAAGCTCATGCTGAATAATCAGGACAGTACAGGTTTACTTTGCAGTTTATTAATTTTTTCTCCCAAGTAAAGAAAATCTGTCTTTCCCTCAACATTTTTAGATGTATTGTGCTTTTCTACTGGTGCCCCTTATAAATACAATGTCAAACCTTCAAATACAGCTCTCAAAAGAAGGCTAGCAAGGTGCTGATAATGTCTGTCATCTTGGCTGTACTAAGGTTAATTCAGAGACTGGATTCTTAAACCCAGGGATTTTAAGGAGGTACTGTTAAGCTTTTCTCTCCCTGCTCTCTTTCCTACAGTACTTGGGACATGTTGAAGTGGATGAGTCCAGAGGAATGCATATCTGTGAAGATGCTGTGAAGAGGCTGAAATCTGTATGTATATTTGTTTAATGAAGAAGTTGTCTTTGGGGCTGTGCAGGTTACTGGAAAAGGTCAGTTTGGCAGCAGTGCCCCAGCTAAAGACTGAACTTTTGACCCATGTTAGGGGAACAGTTGGCCAGTTTGAGAGCACTGCTGCAGTTAGGGGGAGTGCTAATCTGAGGAGGAGGAGGAGAGAGTTACAACTGTTCTTTCTACTTGCAGAAACTATTTGCAAAACAAATGGGTAAAAATCCTCTGTGACCTTTCAGACTAAGTTGGTACCCACATGGGACTTCAGCCATTGTTTTTTAACAGTTCTTTCTCCCTCTCTCTTTTCCTCTCCCCCTCTCTCTCCCTCTGTTGCCTGCACCTTAATAATGACTTAATTCACCATTATTATACAAACTCTTACTTGATTTAGGCTGCTTTTTTTCTAATGCACTGCAACATCGTAGTCATGCATGAAATAATCTGGCTTGCATCTGCTCACAGTGGCCTGAAGGCTGTCTTACTCTGACCATGTCATGAAGTGGGCTGCTCTTAGATTGGCTTCTGTGAACGTTTGCTCTGTAAATGGCACTCGTTCAAAGCTCCTTGTATTTCTGTGGCTCGTTTGGAGAGGCCTTGTCATCTCTTCCCCAACGTAGCAATATCACAAAGTCCTGTGGAAATAGCAAACTCTAGAAAGGCAGTGATCAGTCTGTCAAGCAACTGAGGCTAAAACACTGTTGAAGATAAAAGAAAAAGGACATTAACATTGGAAGTGTGAATGGAGATAGAGAACTGCGATCCTTTTCATCATTTCTCTTGAGTGTCTTGGCTACAGCCATTCTTCAGAGATGCCTTTAATGGAAGGCATCTCTTGTATCCTTGCAGCTCAACAAAAGCACTGAAAGTCCATCAAACACTTCTACAGCACTTATGCTAACTTAAGGTATCTGCTGTTGGACATTGGTTTTTTTCTCATCCAATGTGAGGGCTCAAATGACTTCCAAGTAAACCTGTTCTTCCCTTCTTCCTAGCACACAACAGGAGATTAGAGGTTATCTTTCCTGCCTTCTGTTGTGCTGTGAAGTTTCTGAATTGATTTAATGCTCTGATTAAAATCAAGTCTTTTCATTCTTTTCTCTCTCAGCTAACGTATAGCAACCTGCTAAAGCTGCATCCCATCTGTTCCCATTCAGACCAGCAGTGATTGGTGATTGATTTTTATTAAAAAGAGCCCCACAAAATATAAATGAGCTTCTTTATTCTGTGGATTCAGTTTACAGAGCTAGAAGAGCAAGTACTGACCACATAATGAATTGCATCCGTTTTTGTCCCATTCTGTTTCTGTTCAATCAGAAGACTTCTTACTGGCACACCAAATAACACCATGGTATCTACTTTTTTAATGCAACTTCTCACGTTCTCTTCTCTGGGGGGGCTATGCTGTGAAGTAGCTGTCCTCTACTTTAATTTTTTTTTTATTTTTTTTTAATAAACTTTAAGCCCACAAGCCAGGTAAGTGTGGCTAAGCTTATAAATAAGGAGACACAGTAAAAGTATAGCATCGAGTTTCTTCTGGAATCTGGATAATTTCAGAATTGTTATTCTAATCACCTGAGTTATTAGAACAAATGTCAGATATCTAACTTCCACAGTGCATTTTCTGAAAGTAAATAATTTCATTTTCTTATTCTGTGTTACGTTGTTATTCCAAATTGTTGATGGCATCAATTTACCCCTTCTCATAAATTCAACATTATTTTTCCCATATTATTTTGTTCTGATGTGTGCTTGTTTCCCAGTTTTTCTATGGACTTCTCTTATGCTTGCTATTTGCACTGTCATCTTTGTCAGTGTTGGAAGTTAAGAGGTGAAAATCTCCTTGGGCCCCAAGAGGAAGATTCCAATTACTGGAAATACTTCGTGGGCTTTAGTTGCCAGACTCCATCAGATCCAAGGTTCATGCTCACTGCAGCTGAGCCCCTGACCCCCACCCCCAGCATCTAAGTTTTAAACTGGGAGCATTTCTTCAGGACTTTACTCTTCCTGGGAGTCAGTTTCTCTACAGTCTGCTCTCTTAATTAGCAGAAGCCCAAACACTGCATGATGTTTCAGTGTGCAAGGAATCTGATAAGAAAACAGTTTGTTCTTTTGGTAGTCTCTTGCTTTCGTAGTGCTTGGTTATTTCGACATTTTCTTGGTCTTGAAAGACTCAAAAGTTTGAGCTGCAGTGCTCAAACTGAAAAACTAGCTTAAGAGAATTAGACTTGGCTTTTCATAAGATTCATCTACCTTGAAATGTATATGGCCTATTTTAATCTTTACTGATTTCTTTGCAGGTAATGTGTAGGTTTTCAAAAAGATTTTTTTAATTAAAATTGCGAGTTGTTGAAATACCTCTATCTTGTAGCTTCTAATTAGGGCTGAGTAATGAATTTTAAGAAATTTTATGGTAATTGTCCATATAAATAATAATATAGAGTAGTGTTAATCTTGATTATAGGAATAACCTAATTTCTGCATTGGTTTTTGAGAGAAAAGATGCAAACAAATCTTTGTCTCTTTATTGTGGGAAATAACCTTTCAGGGTTTGGTTGGTTGTGGGCTTTTTTTTTAATATGTTTGATTTTTTGGGGTTTTTTTTTGTTGTTATTGGTTGCTTGCTTTTTTCTTTTTTCTTTTTTTTTTTTCTTTTTTTTTTTTACTACCTGCTCATGTAATGTGGCATAGCTGGTTTTGAGCATTGCATCTTGCAGAACTTGAGACCAGCTGATGGGGAGCATTTTACTTAGGCACTGTTTAATTGAGAGCTGAGTAAAAGGAGCCACTTTTAGCTAGAGAATCATCCAGACTCTATTCTGTTGTTACAGTTGTGCAGATCTGAAATTACACACCAACAATTCTGGGATGTGCAGCTTATAATATTATTTAGAATAAATAAAGACAAACTTGAGTTATGTCCCTATTTCCTGCCTGATGGGATGACACCACAGTCTCATTAATAGATCAGTAACCCACGTATTCAGCTATCAGTCTATCATTAGTATATGTTTATATTGCCAATAGGGCTTGCATTTTTCCCTCGGAGGGGATATATTACTGTGTATACATTTTCTGTCTGGTAGGATCCTTATATATGGACACTAAGCTCTAAATAGTTTAAGAACTATTTCACAGAATTTAAAATACTTAGTGCAAACTGGAATATAACTTTGTAAGGGCTCTGTAAGTGTATTTGACTCGGGTACAGGAAGATCATATGAAGGCAAAGTACACTCTTGTCATGTTTTGATTTGAAGTCATCTTTAGCGTGTAGTATTGGTTTCTAACTTGCCACTTTTTATTTTAAATGATGCATTTGTTTTAATACATGTTCTTGTTTTAGCAGGTAAAGAGACATAATTTAATATTTTTAAACATGCATTAGTTATCTCTAAACTACATTAACTTAGTGTTGTTTAAAACTCGTTTTGCATGATGCCTTTTTCCATTAACCTTCTCTAGTATTAAAAAAAATAATCTCATTTAACAAGTATTTTGCTGAGAGCAAAATTAACCATCACCTAAAAATGAGGTAGCTTCTGGCGAATCTCTTTAGCTTTTGCTATCTTTAAAAACTGTTATTTAGTGTAATGCAATAGTCATTGCTCAACTTGGCAGCAGCATCCAACCCCTTTATGTTATGTACACAATGCTATGATAAATCCATTAGTTCCCCTCCTAGTGTTCAGCATATCCTGTTCAAATACATAACCATTAACAATCTAAAAATTGTTAATCTTTTTAGCTGACTGAACTTGGAGATGTTCTTTATGCAGTGTCTGAGCTGACATAAATATGTTCCAGATCCTCAGTAAAAAGCTCTGTGGAAGGACGTCAGGCAGAGAGGCACACAGCAGCAGAAGGCTGGAAATGCTAAGTAGAGATTGATTCTCCCTTCTTAATTTTGTCTCCTGGCTTTTGTTGGCTTGTGTCAGAACCACAGCTTTGGTTTAGCTAGAACCACGTTTGTCGATCAATTCTGGAGATGCTGCTTCAGAATATATGTAATAACATTTTTAATATAGTGTTGTTCTAAGCCATCAACAGGTTGGAATTGCACAGTGTTGCTTTGGGGTCAGGGGCAGTAGTCACCAAGGTGTGCTCTGCCTTATCTGCAATTCTCCACCTCCTCCCCATTACCTTTACACCCCAGCTTTCTTACTGGGGAGACAGCTGGGAAGGTGATGGGGACAGCAACATGCTCCGTGCCAGCTTCTCTCAAATGCTGGTGAAATGCTGCCCTGCCAGCTCAGTGCAGATTTCTTCTCACAGGCTGGTAACAAAGTCAAGCCAGTAAACTAACATGCATATAAATAAGCTTAAATTTGTGAACTGCCTCTCACTTAATGTGAATTGGGCAATCAATAAATATATTTGCTTCCAGGCTGAAGAAATTCAGGAGGTTGTTAGTTTGACTCTTGGTAGCTTTGCACTTGCTTAGCTGTCTGTCCCTGTCTGAGCTGCCTTTAAAGGGATCTTGTTTAGCCTATCCAGAGTTGTAGCATGAGTACCTAGTATTTGTATAAATATTATATAAAGCCTTGGAAGGCTTTAGTGACAAAGGAAGAGATCTCATTGTGTTGTAGTTGACCACAAAGCAAGATGAAATTCCTCACTGTTTAGAGAAGACTACCTAAGATGTGAAGTGTAAGTAGCATGTAAACCAAAGCAACAAATAAACTGAATAAAATGCAGTGTCTAATCCTGCTTTACACCAGCCACATGTGCTTCTCCAGCTTACAAAGCATTTGCTTTGAGAGTGATCAATACAGAGCAAATTTGACTGGTAATTCTGGAGTTAGAACTTTGCATTTCACAACAGCCCATAGGGTATTTTAATTGTTTAAGCACCATGTCTGCTGCCAAGTTTTGTTTATAACCTAACTAAAAGGAACTAAACAAGAAAGAGTGAAAATAAAGTAACCACTTTGCATGAAATTGGGGATGAGGTTCTCTTCTTTCCACCAATTTCAGGGCAGTAGCTTATTAGAATGTGTGTGCCCTCTGGTCTGCATTTTCGTGGGATTATTTTCACATTTGCCTGTCGCACCTTCTCATGGATAACTCTAAACCCCCTTCCTTTCCCTCCAAACCCTATTCTTGTGTGTGCTTGTTGGTTTGAAACCCTGGGACATTTTAGCTACCTACAGTAATAGCGCTCGACTTGTCCCCCCTGTTCCTCCAGGAAAGGAAGTTCTTCAAAGGCTTCTTTGGAAAAGTAAGTTTAATGCCTCGTTTGTACTTGCACTATAAGGAGTTACATCCCTGGTATAGATAGCACTGACATAAAAGCAGGATATTGAGAGTCCCCTAATCCATTTCAGAATATTTGCTTCTAAAACAGACTTGGAAATACGTTGATCAAACAAATAATATGGTTAAAAAAGCAACCTGAAACAGAAACTTAAATCTGTATGGACCGTGTCAGAAATCCAGTGTTCTGAAGTGATTTGGTCTTCCTGAAACAAAAAGTGATTTTTTCCTTTTAAAACCTTAAAATTTTGCCAGCCTACATCACCTGGGCAAATATCTATAGAGCAGATGGGGTCTGTGCCTTGTAAGTGCTTCATGATGGGCTGCCTGGCATCAGAAGCCGACCTGGAAATGTTACCATCAGGAGAAAGCAGCATCCCTACGTGTAGCATCTCTTAATCCTTCCTTTAATCACAGTGCTAATTCAAAGATCTATGAAGATGAGGCCTTCTGTGTTTTTCTAACTTCAACTCAACTGTATAACTGCACAATTCCTATCATTGCTCTGGTTTTGTTGAAGATGGTGTCTCGGACATGAAGGGAAGGAACTCTTTTCCCTAATAAGAATGTGCTGTTCTGACAGCTGGGTGGATTTATTTCTAATCTCTGCATCTGCACAAGGCAGTGCATGGAGATCTCTGAAAGAACTCTTTTACCTCTCATTTGTTCCCTACCTCTGTTTAAAATTCCTGTAAAACATTTTAATTTAGTTTCCATATGAGCTAATCTAAGATACAGCTTCTGAGGTATCTTGTTAGCAATTTAAATTTTGGCTTAAATAGAAACTTAACAGGTTTGTAACTTCCATAGGGAGAAAAGTTTCTTGGAGCAGATTATTCTCTGATCACAAATTTTGCTTTGCTTGGGGAATAAATATATTTTCTTCAGATGCTTCTTTTTTTCCTTTCACTCAAATAGTGATGCCTGTTCCACAGGGAAAGCTGTTCCTCCAGTTTAGGCTTCTTCCTATGATTTGGAAAAGTGCAGATCTAAAGTGTAGCAATAATGAATAAAGGTGCTTTTCTCCTTGCTTTTTTTAGGACCACAATACCATAGGTGGCAGATCTCTCAGATTAATCAGATCACTTCTATGTCCATATAAAATTTAAGAGCTTGAATCTACAAAGACTGGAGTCAAAACATGCCATTTGCTTACAACTGAAAGTGCTAAATATTATTAACAATTTGTTTAAACACATAGAAAAACGCTCAACTTGATCAGATATGAACAAAGCAGAAAGAAAAGTAACAGTAATTTACCTTAGGGTACACAGGGAAGCAGAGATGTAAAAGGACAGATAAAGCACTTAATTGAAGTCAAGTTTTTATCTATTAAATATTCCAATTTACCCATTACATCTTAGTTGATTTTTTTATAAAGCCTGGTACTTTACCACAGCCTTGTAGATTTTGTCTTTTGCCAAAGAGGGACCTACTTCTACTTCAACCTGTGTAGTTTCATTAATTGGCACTGAAACCACTGAAATCCATAGTGTTCAGATATCCCCCCAGCATCAGTGTGGTAGTGGCTGCATTAATTATAGCTTTAGCCTACAATGGTAGCTCAAACCTGGGGAAAACTGGAGGGAAAAAAGAGACAACTGTTCTCTTATTACTGTTTCTCAATTATTAAGAACTCCTAACATCTTTTGGCTCCCATCTTATAATTTCTCCACAGATGCAGTGTATTAGCATTAATATTCCAATCTGCAGAGCTGTTTAAAACATGCTAGGAGCTTTCAAAGTCAGTCTAGCTTGCTACTTTTTTTTTCTCCCTCCCCCCCCAAAAGGTTAATCTGACAGATTTGTGTCTGGAAACGTTCAAGTGTTTAGTATTGAAAATTCTTTCCAACTTTAAATAAAAATGAGATGTCTGTTGATAGCTCCAGGTTAGGTTTCTGAAATTTTATTTTCTGTAGTATATGCAATGTAAACAAATCAACTGCCTTTCTAGGCAGCTCTTCATATGTTAAAACTGAAGCTTTTCTGTGTAATGAATGGTTTTCTGTTGTAATGAATGGCAGTACAGATTCAGTCATCTGGTTTATGTTTTGCTTCCACCGAGTGTGTGTATTTCTCATCACGCAGTGTTTTAGACTCTGAAATGAACATTTTTCTCTGTGTATACCTGAGACTCCAGATGCATCTTACAGCTGGTTTTAACTCCCAGAATATAATAAACTAGGCAGAAAGACCAGTAACAGTTTAGAAGTGTTTAAAAATGCATTATTGGGAAACTTCAGTTCTGTTCTGGCATCCTTAAAACTTTTATTTTCAACCTTACAGTACAGCTGCTACTTATCACTTCTAATCTATCCTGTCACCTCTAACAGTTAAATTGGCAGTAATGCTAGTATTAATTGGCACTAAAGCACCGATGATTAGAAAAATGTACATTTTGGATTTATTCCACTTCAGTTTTTTTAATTTTACTTTATTTGTTTGTTTTGTTGGCTGTCCATCTCTAGGGCATTGACAGCTTGTCGGAGAGGGTCCCCCCATGCCCAACACACAGTGCTCCTGCTTTGTCTGTGGGCCGTGTCATCTGTTAGGGCAGGTGCCTTACCTGCCCTCCTAGAGACCTCTGAGGAATCTGAAATCAGCCCAGCTAATGAATCTGGTGTTGGAGCAGATTATTGACCTCCTGAGAAGTGCTGAGCACAAGGTTTCTATCAGGGTTGAGTCAGCACTGACACATCATGCTGCTGAGAGTCCGTGCCACGTGTGGCTCTCCTCCAGCACTCCTGCCATCCAAAAGCTCTTGAATAGGTAGCAGACAGGCTACTGATAGGGATTTCTAGATGAGTGCCTTAGTGGCAACTTCAGACCAAGCTGTTCCAGTGGGTATTGGCCATTTGCTTTAAATAGTTTTGTTTGGAGTTGCCTACATCTTCCAGTATCTGACACAAGCTGCGGGGCTGCATTGGAGTTTGCTTCCCTTGCAGTATCTTGCAGCTGGTCTGATCTTTGTCCAGAGTGTGCCCAGCTG
This sequence comes from Ceyx melanurus, assembly GCA_024611195.1. Classification (NCBI taxonomy): domain Eukaryota; kingdom Metazoa; phylum Chordata; class Aves; order Coraciiformes; family Alcedinidae; genus Ceyx; species Ceyx melanurus. Next base: position 59,682 of record JANHGL010018075.1, read on the forward strand.
TGTGCAAAGAGCACAAATGCTCATATCTGCTTTTACTAAGTATATTGTAATTACCATCCCATCCATAAGAGAGTTGTAGTTCGATTTGTACATCCAATATTAAACTGATTTGGAGGGGTATGTTCTTTTAGCCATCACTTGTAGGCACAGGTGAGCTGGGGGTTCAGTAGCTGGGAAGATCATGTTGCCCAAGAGCAGTTGCTGTGAGTTGGGATTGTAAGACTTAACCCTTCGAAGTACTGCACCCACTGTAAACCTAGGAGGAACTGGGACATATGTGATTTTTCTCTTGGTGTACCAAATCTGTGTTTGCTTATCTTGCATGAGGAACCCTAAGTTTCCAGCAGGAGAGGACTTAGCCCTTTAGCCTTTTCATTTTGTTCTGAGAAACATGAAGTTCTATTTTTTTATCTACTTCTAAATCCTTAGCAGGTGAGGAGTAGCTCTGCTTTATGAAGTACCCAGCTCAGTTAAACTTGACTTTAATACATACTTGAGGAACTGCTCACTAATTTCTGTAGAAACAAGGTTTTTATTGTTCTCTGGGGAAAGACATTTATCTCTGCTTCTAATGATAGAAACTTAAACCAAACAGTTACCTACAGGCATTGTCTTCCCTTGATTGATTGTCTGTGCTTGAATTAAAGATTTGTAATTATTTTTTTTAAGACTGTTAATGGCTTATGAGAAACTGGTACTCCTTTTTAAAACAATTCAAGGAGACAGACCTCTACAGAGCATTTGCTTTGGTGATTCACAGGGGCTTCTGGGCTATGGAAGCTAGCTGAGCATTGAAAAAATAGACTGACTGTTGTATTGATATTTACTGCCTTTTAAGATCAAAAGTGACTTTTACATGCTTCCATATTTTTTTACATATATGATAATAAATAACACCCTTCTTTGTGAGTTATGTTCTTTCCATTAAGCATTGCAGAATCTGCCAGGTATTCTTTAAACCTTCTCTGGAGTATCCAGCAGGCTGGATGGACATTTAGAAACTTGCTTCTGCAAGCACTTCTCTTCAGCTTGCTTTCATGCTGTGCTTATTTTCTGTCTTTCCTCTTCTTAAATCACTGTTCCATACAAGTCAGTGACAATCTCTGTTCTCACCAAGCTTTTTGAAAATGCTCAGGATGTCACTGCTGCTTCTGAAATGGGGACAGATAGTTCCTCCCCAAAAACAAACACAAGTTTTGCCAAGCCCATTTTCTTCACGCTCGCTGCATTCTCTGAGAATGTGATGCAGCAGGAGACTTTTCACTCCAAGACATTTCATCCCTACACTGTTAAAATCAGCATTGCAGACTTGGAATATGAGGTGGCTTACGCCAGAATGTGTCCTTGCTCCATTACTTGCTGTATGAATAGAAATGTTATCTATCTGAAATGAAGGATTTAAAAACAAACACCGAATGAATTGCAGTTCTCTCATGAAGCCACTAGCTGATACCTCCTCATCTTTTTGTACTGTTGCTCTGTTCACTCCCTGCAGTGGTCTGTGGTGGGTGTGATTAGCAGCCACAAATTATGTGTAAACCCAGTGCTAAAAAAAAAAATATGGGAAAAATACTTGATTAGCTGGCTTGTGAATTAAAGTAACACTTTTAAAAAACAATCAATTCTAATATGAGGTCTCTAACAACCAGTAAAATTCTGTTGACATCTTGTACCTATTCTCTGTTCAATGAATTAGAATATTCTGTCGTTTATACTGTTTTCTGTGACTTTCCCTTAAAAAGTAAACAGTCTAGGAAGAATCTAGTTCAAATGGCTCCTGAAGTCTTCCTGTGTTTCCCACTTTTACTGACTCTCAGCTTGAGGCAGCTGAAAGTTCCCACAGTCAGATCTTGGCTGAAAGCCAGGCCATTCCTCCTGTGCATCAGCCTGCCACACACCAGGGCTTTGACAACATATGCACCAAATGCTTAAGGAATCATAGTTTTCTGCCCCTCTTCCAAGACGTGACACGTAGCTCTTAATAAATTAATGAAACAATTACATCCAGACCATGATAACACGGTAACCCATGATTTTTGGGTGCTTTTAACACCAGTTTGACTGCCATGTGGCTATTGGGGCAGAGGGTAGGGCTGGTGGAAACATCAGGTAAGAACTTTCCTCTGTTTAAACTTGTGCTAATGAAGCTACCTGTGGTGTAACTCCTTATGAATTAGTGTCTTCTGACTCTTTAGTGGAATTCTTCACCCACTTGGTCAGTCTTGAACTCTTTACTGTCAGTGGATGTACACCTTATTTTTGCCTCCACCTGTCCCGTGCCCTCTCCCAGTTCCCACTACATGCTGTTTCTGAAATCCTGGCTTTGGCTTGGTTCTCTCAGTGTTCTGCTACTTGGATGGAGTATCTGGCTTTGGGCATCCTACTACAGTGGACTTCATCTACACTTAATGTTATGGTTCTTGGAAAGGGGAGGTGGGTGGCAGTCTGATGCTGTTGGTGTAAAACTGCTGGGTTTTTTTCTTTCCTTTTTTTTTTTCTCCTTCTGCAAGTCTGGGAAGAAAGCTGTCAAAGCAGTCCTGTGGGTTTCGGCGGATGGACTCAGAGTTGTGGATGAGAAAACAAAGGTTAGATTCCCTGGGCAAGAGTTTTAAATCTCTCTATAATAATGTATGTGTGTTAACTTTAAATGGACACCAATCTTTATGATAATGCAAATGTTGGTATTTGAAAGGAAGACTGAAGTGTATAATTAGTTTCATAATTTCTTGCTTTGTAAACATATATATTACTATATTACTGCTAATTTATTTCTTTTTTTCCCCCAGTTCATTCCACATTACTTTCAAGGCACATTTCCTAAGTGTGTCTTGGCATGTATAGCACAAGCTTGGAATTTATTTTTTTGTTGCATTTACCAGAAGAATTTTTTTTTTCATGATAAGTTGTGTTGACATTGAACTTGGAGAGTCACCTGACTTTGCTCTGCACCAGCAGAAGGCCACAATAGTAAGACATGAGCAAGCTCATGTTAATATAATTTTCCTAGAATATAATCCTAGAGTGGGTCAAGAGCTAGTTTCTAAAAATGCAGTGAAGAGAGTAAATAAAATAGGGGGGGATTGTGCCTTCAGACTTAAGCTAATAAACAACTGAGTATGAAATTTGGTAATTTCTAATTCTAAGTTGGTCTGAAGTGGAAGACAAATATATTTGTGGCATTATGCTAGATTGTTTTACAGTTTAATTATGAAATGGCATAGTATGTACCACCAAGGCACCTGTGTGCAAGTGCTGGTAAGCAATTCTTGGTTTTAACTAGATGTAGGCAACTAGAAATAAGAGCTTTAGGCTCTCATGCATACTAGCATTTTAAAGGATGTTATGGCTAGCACAGTTTTTACTGTTATTAGTTAGATTAATTTGATTTATATTTCTGTCATGTAACACTTACCTTGTCAACCTAAAATATTATTTCTGCAAGCTACCCGTTAGAAGTGAGTAGAGTTAATTTATATACCTCTGCAGTCTGACTGCCTGTCAGGTACCTGCTCTGTGGCTGAACTTCTCCAGGGCTGCTGCTGTTACTGGTGTGCTTCATCAGCACTGAAGTCACTGTCTCCAAGAATTCAGTTTCTAATACATACTGATGTAGGTGAATTCAGTCTATTGATGGCCTCACCTAAAAAATTATAACACGCGGATTATTTTTAGACATGTTACTGCATATATCTAATCTTTTAAAATGGAATTTTTAGTAAGTTGTGCAGACCCTGGAGGTAATTAAAAGTGCAGGGCTTAAAAAGAGAAGATACTATTGCCTCCTGGTGGTTGAATACATTAGCACATGTTCCCAGTGCTAACCATCAACCAAAAGAACAATTTTGAAAAACAAAATATTGAAAAAAAAAAAAAGAAAAAAAGATCAACTTTTACTTTTTGTGTAGCAGTTGCTGGACCTCCTCACACTTGCAGACCTCTCCTGTCAGTTTCAGCCTTGTGTTTTCACCACAGTAATGAAGTTTTTATGGCCGCTGTGAAAACAAAGCAAAAATGTGAGTTCCATAGCCTAGGGGGAGAGGTCTTAAGAATTTAGGGATACAAACAATTCCTAAGTGGTGGCTTTACACACTTCTACCAAAAGTGGCTGGTGGAAAATGTCATCTGTCCTTTTTGCTTCCTACTGGGAGTAGATTCTGAATAGTGAATGAGTTGGCAGACAATTACAGCCACATCAGGTTATCCTTTTGTTACTATAACTCATCTTTGTGCAGTTAACACTGAAAATTACTTGTGCAAGTGTTTCTCCATATGTTCTCACATTTCTTCTGTTGGGGGCTGGCTTTTTTTTCCTCGTCTAGGATCTTATAGTTGATCAGACCATAGAGAAGGTTTCTTTCTGCGCGCCGGACAGGAACTTTGACCGGGCGTTCTCGTACATCTGCCGAGATGGCACAACCAGGCGCTGGATCTGCCACTGCTTCATGGCTGTGAAGGACACGGTAAGTTGAATATGGTATGTGTCCAGCTCTACCAGCTTCTAGCTGCAAGTTGTGCTCAGAAAAATTAACTACCTAGAATACTGCAGCATGTTTTGACTTCAGCTAAAATATCGCATAGTCCTTGAAAATCGCTTTAGTTCTAATTCTTTGAATTATTTGCTATCCCTCTGTGGTGTCATCTTGAGGAGAGAAACGGTGCCCAGTGTGTGTATAAAAGGAATGCAGTCAGCCTCAGATATCTCTAGCAGAAGGGATCCACTCTTCTAAAAATAAACAGAAGATATTCTCATCTGAAAATTTATACAGCCAAAAACTGAAACAGTAATGATAGTTTTTCCAGGATAAGATCATAGTGAGTAAATACAGACTGGTTATGAATGCAGCCTCTTGTATGTGAATGTTATCTTGGATGGAAAGTCACCTAAATGTGAAGGGATGGAGCTAAATGGAATTCAATTAACATCCCCTTTGCTTCTAAGTAATACCAATTTTTCCAGTAAAAGGTTTGAAAGTAAGTTACCCCTACCTCTTGCTGTGCAGAATGGAGTTAGTTAGCTCCCTGACGTGGCCTTTTTTCTCTTTCTGCTTCTTGTTGAATCCTGCCTGTGTTGTACAAAAGCGCTTGGAACCTCATGCAAATTCATTGCCTGAACTCCACATAGCTGCATGTTCAGAGCAATTGTAGTTGACAAGGTATCATTTTTCTTTAAAAGGAAACAATGAAGTTAGAGAATCCCGGATAAACTTAGGTTAGAGCTGGAGCATTTCTCTTTTCCTCTGTGAATAGCAGGTCAATTCACTTACTGATTATAACAGATGAGTTGAGCTACTCCCAGTATCAGCGCCTCTGACGCCGCCGCAGCCGCTGTCTCAGCTGGATTGCTGGACTTCCTCCAACTTGGATTTCTTTTCCTTTTTGCAGTTCTTGAGCAGTGGATCCTTTTGACCTCACTGGTTAATAGTGGAAGTGCTTTTCAGAAGGCACTCTTAATACTAAGGCACTCTTAATACTAACTTGTGCATTTGGTCAGGGCCATTAAGAGGTGTAAGTAGTCTCCGTTGTACTTTTAATTTTCACACTTGCACGTAACAAACTGTAGCATCTCCCTGAGCCCTCTGTAAATTTTTTCCATCTGAAAATAGCACTTATTGGTCCTTTAGGACTTATACCTGCTTAAGATGGCTTCCAAGAGTTTCTTTGTGCACAGATGTATCCAGAGGCCAGGGATCAGTGCAGGCACATTATCACACTAGCATAGCAGTAGCAGTTGAACTAAACTGATTACCCAACAATCTCTTTCATTTCTGGGTGACCTTCTTGAATGCTGCTTGTGCATTAGGAGTTGGAAAGCTTTATAGGCCAGGTTTAATTTTAGAGCCATGCAACATGTGGCCAATTACAGCAGTTGTCTTCAATGCCTTTAATTAGATACCTCTCCAAAAGGCAGGTTATCACTGCACAACGCTGGAATCTCGTCTGTGTTTGTGTTCCAGTGACTGTGATGCAATGTTGTCTTGTACAGGGAGAAAGGTTGAGTCACGCCGTGGGCTGTGCATTTGCAGCGTGCCTGGAGCGAAAGCAGAAGCGAGAGAAGGAGTGTGGAGTGACTGCCACCTTTGATGCCAGCAGAACCACCTTCACTAGAGAGGGATCATTCAGGGTCACTACAGCTACTGAACAAGCAGAGAGAGAGGAAATCATGAGACAGATGCCGGATGCTAAAGGTATGGGTTGCAACTTAAACAACCACCCCCAGTGAGGTGAACTGGACCTTGAGCAAGGATTGAGGCATCAGGCCCTTGCAGCATTCCCTCTCTTGAACCTTGTTATATACAAATCATATTCCCAGGCACTTGTCACTTCTCAACATGAGAAATGCTCCCAAATTCACTCATAGCTCATTTTCCCACAACTTCTCTAGAAAAAGAACAAGTGAATTCATATATGAAAGCTGCTCCTGCTTTGTCTGGTCAGCCTGCTTTATGGCAGAAAGCACTGTAGGTACCATACTCAAAAGCCTTTAGAAAAATGTTAGAAAAATATAACAAGTTAGCTGGACACGAAGTACTCCTTCTTGTTGTCTAATGCTTATGGTAAATACAGAAATGAAAACGCCGTTTTCTTAGAAAATAATGTATTTCTATTTTATTTTTCAAGCTGGGTTACAAAGTTGACATAGAGAATTACATTGCATGAGGGAAGAACAGATAAATCACAGTGAGCTTTCTAAGAAAAACAAACCAACAACCCCCTCTCCATAAAACACATCACTGTTGCACTGTTAATTGCATGCAACACTAGTAACTGACCAATTTGAGTTAGTTTTTACTTCTTGGCTATTTAAAAATGTCATTTAATGTGTTCTGAAATTCACATGAGAGTAAAACTTCTTACTCAAGTTTCTTACAAGGAGTGAAATTCTACCCCCCAAAAATCTATATTATACATATTGTTCATAACCTTCTATACAGTAGAGTTTAACTTTTGTTTCAGAGGGTTCCACAGCAAATTTTATGCTGCCACTTGATTGCAAAACTTTAATCTTCATTTTCATCATCCATCTGCTTGTTCCCATACGTTAGTTTTAGAATGTGCTAAATGAAGCTTAAACACAAGGCCTTTGTTACTAGAGGGCATGAGTCAAAGTCTTGACTCAATAAAGGTGTGTGAAATCCTTTCCAAGAAAGACAGATTAGAAAAGTTTCACTTGAACGAGCAGCTGCAGCTCTGGGTACTGAAGCCTGCAAGACAACATAATTAGTTCCTCCTACCATTCCAGCTACTCAGAAATCTCTAGTGTGACTCCTCTCTTCACCAGACTTCAAGTTATTTTGGTGATGTATCAACACAAAAGTGTTTTTCCTAAAATGTTTGGAAAGTGATATAGGTAAAATAAGATTCCACACTGGGATAGTAAGGTTTCCCCTTTTGCTGTGTTGATGAGCTGTGTTTATTGCTCCCAAAACTAAATCACTTATGAGTGGGAGTGACGTTTCCTGGAGAAGGGAAAATCCCTGTTGCTATTCTATCATAAATCATGACTTAAACTAGGCTTAATCTTACATTTCTACCATTAGGCCTGGTTGAGAGAAGTATTGTGGTGCTCTGGAAAACCCTATAAAGTGCAGCAATTATTTTAAGTTGGAGGAGCTTCTGCTGTGACTGGGCTGTAACATTAAAGCTAAATTGAGTTAAAGAAGTGGTGCAGAAATACAGTGTAGATGTGGCTGGTTAGCAGGGTCTGTCAGCTGGGAGGCTGGATCTGCCACTTCCATCTATCTGGAATGTATTTGCTGGAGAAGCTGGGGAGCTGCAGCCTGGGTGCTGAACACAGCCTCACCTGCTGCATGCTGCTGCTGCCTCTGGCCTGGTGGAACGTGTGCAGTCCATTTGGCTACTGCTGCTCATTCTGCAGGGCTAGGAGGATGGCTTTGAAAAAAAGGTCCTCGAGCTGGGTTCTATTCCCTGCTGCTGCTGAGCAATGCCACCTGAAGTCACTTAATGCAATTTGTAATAATACTTTTAGTGCTGTGTGAGGCAAAGTAAAGGTCTCAAACATGCAACATGCTTTTAATTCTGAATGGCAAATGAATAGCAAGTGTTTCTAGAGATGAAGTCTCAGGAATAGCTGTAAAGAATCCACAAGGAAGGTCATTATGTCTGTGAAGTGGCCAGTCTTGGCAAGCTTTGCTTTGGAGGCAGGAGGTATGTTAAGTGATACGGTGAAGACAGTGAAGGTATACAGATATTCTTTTTTAGCTGTGGTATTGGAAACTCACCTGGAACAGTATTTATGTGTATTCCTGCAATTTCTCTTTTCAAAACAAATGGGAGTAGGGGCAGGCAGTTGAACAGTGTTTTACTCTTCTAACCTCACCCTATTTCCTCCAGCAGTTGAAACAGAAGTGAAAACAGTAGCACCAAGTGCTGCACCAACCAATACTGCCCCCTCTACTGGCTCACCCACCTCTCCTACTGCTGAAGTTGCTGCCTCTCTGGATAAAGAAATGAGCAATCCCCACGCTATTCCCCGGAGGCATGCCCCTATAGAACAGCTTGCCAGACAAGGGTCTTTCAGGGGCTTCCCTGCTCTTAGCCAAAAGATGTCTCCTTTTAAACGCCAGTTGTCTTTGCGAATAAATGAGCTGCCTTCAACAGTGCAAAGGAAGACTGATTTCCCCATGAAAAACTCAGGTAAAACCAAATGGTTCCAGTGAAACATTGTCTCTTTCTCCTTTTCTTCTCTGTGGCTTCAAACAACTCCCTGTTCTCTAGTAAATCCTTCTTCCTGCCTCATGTGGCTCGTTTCTCATGAGCAAACATCACCACATCAGAAAACTTCTTTGGGAATAGTCAAGAATTTAAAATGTGCTTTTCACAGACAGAAGACAAACAGTTCTAACTGCTCTCCAAAGTATTGGAGCACACCTTGCAGTGTGCTGGTGAATTAGGTGCTGGCTCTTCTGAGTCATTGAACCAGTTACTCCACTTCAAGATGCCAGGGCATGTTGAGAGAACTCCCTTTGGGACCATAACCACTTGGCATGGGATCATGTGATGCTTTTCTGCAGTCTGTCCTTCTGCCTGTCTGAATTATTCTTTTTCAGAGCAACAGCTTTTCACCTCTCATTAAAAGAACCTTTTCTCCTTAGATGGTACTGCTGGCTGTGTCAGTAATGTGTGCTGCAGTTTCCACATGATGCTAGTGGGGGTTTGTGGAGTCTTCCCAACATAAACACCACGGGTGCTCAGTACCTTGAGTAATGTCCTCGAATCCCTTTAGCTAGGTTTTCCTGCAGGCCAGCTCTACCGTCAGTTGGCAGTGGAGCAAGTTTTAGGGTTCTAAACTTTTAAGTAAAAATTACTGTGGCCAAGGCAAAACTTCAAAAATACCGAGTCTGACTTCTCTTATAAAATTTATTTGGTTAGCTGTGCTTTAAGACCAGCACTGAGTTTATCAGTTTCACAATAATAGAGCACTGCTCACTAGTGATTCTCACTAGTTTTTAATGACTTAATACTCAGTGAGTTTTTAATGATTCAGAAGATTTCTGATGCATGTTCCCATCCATGAGTGCCACTGCTGCTTCCTGTCACACTGTGTGGGCTGTATTGGAATATCCCTCAAAGAACACATCTTTTGGGCATGCCCCCCCCCTGAATTTGAGATATGATGCATGTTATGTCCAGACACCTTTTTATATTATTTGCACTTCATGATGCCTGTTACTCTGCTTAATGATGTCACTTTGTGCAATGAAGGGCTGATGATCTGTACTTTTGCAAAGCAGTGCAATTAGTAATAATGAGAGCATCCGGTAAGTTGGCAGCTTTGCTCCAGATGTTACTGCATCAACACTGTGCTGATACTTGGTTTAAAACTGTGTGCCCATTGTGTTTGAACAGTCAGCTTTTGCCTTTCATAGCTCTGCCCCAGAGTGAGGGCCTTCAGCTGCTGCTGAACTGGAGCAATTAACGTCCTAAGTCTAGGCTGAACCTGCTGCTCTGCGTTGCTGTCAGCACCTTTAAACTTCACCTAGTTAGTGGGCAAGGGTGTTGTTGGAACACTTAAATCTAGCATAAGTATTTTCGTTTCACAGAATGACAAATCTTACTGCCAAATCCTTGATATGTTTAGCACTTTAATACTGAAAGATTTAGATCTCTACTAAAGCTATAGAAAACCCTTTTATTTTCTGAAATGAACATCCTCTTGCATTAACATAGAGGAACAGCAAATCTGGAACTCTGATCTCCTTACCCTCTTAGCTTAGTCACAGAAGACACTAATGTGCTGTTCTATTTCAGGTCAGGTCTTCTAACACTAATATATTTTTAAAAAAATCTGTTATACAAACCACTGGGAGGAACTTTAGGACATAAGGAGCTCATTATATTTCAGTTTCACACTGGTATCTCTAAATTGTTTCTGTATCTTTCAAGCTTCCAATGTAATGAGTTTTGTGTACATTTCAGTCCCCGAGGTGGAGGGGGAAACGGACAGCATCAGTGCCCTGTGCTCTCAGATCACCAGTGCTTTCAGCACACCATCAGAAGACCCTTTCTCGTCGGCCCCCATGACAAAACCAGTGACAGTAGTTGCACCACAGTCTCCTGCTCTTCAAGGTTTGTGATTTAATTTTTTTGTTGTTAGTTTGTGGGTTTTTGTTTGTGGTTGGGTTTTTTTTGTTGTTATTGTTTTTGTTGTTTCCTGCATGCTGTGGTCCTGATGGATGAGGTTTGAATGTACATGATGTTGCTTTCTGGTAACATATGGTCTTAATTTCTTGTACAAGTCCTGTAATCAGTATTTCGGGGGAATAACTCCTGCTTTATTCATCTTGGCTGTTTAGTTTTTATGTATTTTTGTTTTTAACCAAAAGTTCATGCACCTACCACACGATAGTTGTAAAAAGGACTGGCTTTGAGATAATGACTGTTTTAACATTCTGCCTCCTGAATTGCAAAAACCTTACCAACTGTGTGTCACAGGAATCAAAGCCCCCAAGGGAAGAGATTTTTGTGCCACCACGATTGCTGTTTTTTCACAGAAACTCTTTAGATATGTTGAGGAGAGATGCCAACTACAGACCTTGTACCAGCCTCTATTCTTCATTTCACTGATATGCTTTATACAAGTTGTGTGAAAAAACAACCTCTCGTTGTTAAATTTAGTTATTGTTACTTTGCATCTAAAATCTGTTCTTTTGAATCTAAAACTAATCATACAGTAACTGCTGGTGAGACCGCTCTCTCCTCTATAAAAACAACAAATTTGACTTGAGTGTGTCATCAGCACTCAGAGTCTCATCAAATACACACAAATCCACCATCTCACACATCTGTTAACAAACATTGGGGCTTGGTGAACTGGAGTTGAGGAGCTTTATCAACTTCCAGTCCAGTTTGGCTACTTTACACAAACTGCTGTCATGTGGAAGCATCGCAATGGTCGTGCGTTGATAGATATGACATGGCTCACTAATATTCCAGTCACGTGCATGCTTGCATGAATTAATTCCACTGATGTTGTCTGCTCCCATTTTAGTTAATGTCACTGCCTCTGCCTTCTGTGTGCTTGCTGCTAAACCATCCCAAGCTGCTGTAGTGTCCACAGCTATGCCAGTTCGTGAAACCAATCCTTGGGCTCATGCTCCTGCTGCTAATACTGGAGCTGCAGCCATGGTTGCTGGTAAGATTGGAAGTAGAGCCAGTGCACTGCTATGAGAACTTGGATCAAAAACCATAATTGAGCCCTCGAGACAATTGTCAGGGGCACTTAAGGGCTAGTGGAAGGAAGTGTAACAAACACCAGAAGTAGTCGCCTTTTGCATGAGTAAAGGGAGGGAAGAGGATGAACTTGGTGGCTGTAAGTCTATAAGCTGGACTGAGTCATATTTTGGCAGCATCTTAGAAAATCCAGTGCTTAAAAAGGAAGTAATGACATAGTGTTTGTGTTTGGGGACGAAGGGGAAAGAATCTGTGCACCCAACATAATTTTTGTGCATTCTTGCTGCTGACATATATAGGGAGAGATTAAATCAGTTGCTTAAAGACATTAGAGGTTCATTTCTTCTGATTAATTATTATTATTAGCAGTAGTCTGTCCTTTCAGTCCTTGCCTGTAGCAGTATACAACGTAAGGTGGTACTGCAGATGGCTGTCACCCATGTGGACACGTGCTTAGAAGGCTCCAGTCAAACTAACAGCACTTCCTGGTGTAAGCCCAGCTCAAAAATACAAACTTGGCTAGTGAAACAGTGGGTTCTACTTGGCCTTATAAAAGTACCAGAACCATTTTCAGTGAGTCTTCCCTCATAAGAAAGTCCCTAAGCTCTGCCTCCAACAGTTCCCACTGTAAAAACAACAGTAAACTGATCTTTAAATGGCAATTAACTAGTTCAGGCTGACTGAAGATTATCAGAGCAGTAACAGTTTTCCACATCTCCAAATCACTCAGAGCCATCTCTAGCATTTCTGGTTGCTTTTCTCAGTGCACTGGAAATCTGTCAAGGCCCTGTGGGAAGCAAAGAGAATTTTAAACTGTAGGGAGAAGGAAAACCAGAATTCAGCTGGGGGGAGATAGTTTTGAAACTGTGGGAGGAATGCAAGTGATGAGTCTTTTCAATTCTTTTTTTTAATAATTGAAAATAAATGAGTTAGAGATGGTTTTATAGAAGAATAGTCTAACATGCTAGACTTGAAAATTGTGAAAGAGTTTTGGATATTAACAGCCTGAGTTACATGTGAAAAGAGTAAAGAGTGAGTGGAGATGAAGGAAGAATATAAAAGAGTCATAGTAAGTACAGATAACATAACATATAGTCATTTGTTTAGTGTAGTGCCTTAAGTGTTCACACATAGTGTACTGAGTGTACTTTAGTGTGTATGGGACAGAAAAATGAATGTTGTCTTGAAGTCCCAGTACTGCTCTATTACTGTCCTTTAGAGGATAAAGCCTTAATGTAGGAAACAGAGCAAACAAGTCTTTAAAACAGTTTCTTACAGCTTCGTGTTCTGACAGTGCAGCACTCCTGAGCTGTGCATTCAGAAACTGAGCCTTCCTGCTTAGCAGAATTAGTGGTTATGGACTAGATCATTGCCACTGTTATGAGTGGGAGACAGCAGCTCTCCTCCATCACCTAAAACCTCACATCTACTATGCAGAAAGAAAAAAATATAATCTGCATTTTAGTGAAGCAGGAATTCTCTGCTTGGCCCCTTCTTGACCAGTGTCTTCCCGTAACAGCAGCGTAGTGGATGCACAAAGATGCTTCCAGTGTTGGTAGCAGTTATTCAGCCATGGAGGGAGGAGGCCTGTCTGTTCTTGTCTACGTTCTCCAACCTTTCTAACTGACTAAGTGGTGGGGAGTGGGAATATCAGTGACCTTCCTGTGCTTCCCTTCCCAGGCACGGAATGGAGCGGCACTTCGTCAGGTGCGGCCTCGCCGAGTCTCTTCCAAGGAAATCACAGACGTACTCCCTCGGAGGCAGACCGCTGGTTGGAAGAGGTCTCAAAGACTGTCAGAGCCCAGCAGCAGCCAGCCCCAGCCCCACAGCCACTACTCCAACCTCCTCCAGCCACTTCCCAGTCAGCGCCAGCTTTCCCAGTCAGCACCTTCATTGCGCCTCAGCCTGTGCCGGTGGGCGTGGTGCCGCCCATGCAGCCAGCGTTCATTCCAGCTCAGCCCTACGCCGTAGCGAACGGGATGACCTACGCGGCCCCAAGCGTGCCGGTGGTTGGAATCACACCTTCCCAGATGGTAGCCAACGTCTTCGGGACCGCCAGCCACGCTCCAGCGGCCCCCCCGCACCAGTCGCCCAGCCTGGTCAAACAGCAGACACTCCCTCAGTACGACAGCAACAGCGCTACATCCAGCCCCTTCTTCACGCCCCCCGCGCAGCACAACGGCTCCGCGGCCTTCAACGGCGTCGACGGCGGCAGCTGGGCCGCGGAGGACAGGCACTGCCAGGCTCCCGCCGCCGCTCCGCAGCTCGACCCCTTTGAAGCACAGTGGGCAGCCCTGGAGAGCTAGGTAAAGCAGCGCACTAAC
>JANHGL010018077.1:0-16211 GCA_024611195.1 Ceyx melanurus
TAAAAAAAGAAAATTAAAGCAATTAAAAAAATCTGTGGCATACTTTGTGCAAGATTTTGAGATACAAACCATGAACAGATAGCAGATACCCACAAAAAAAAAAGTCTTCAAGTGTCCATTTCTTCAGAAAACATCCAAAGGGGAGGCAAAGAAAAAGAGGCAAGGCTGAAGAGCTGCAATTCCCTTTTCACTGTGGTCTTACATAGGGTTAATTTCACTAAATTCATCATGATTTCTTCAAGCCCAATTGAAAGAAGGCTCAGCAAAGGGAAGGGAAAAGAAAAATAAAATGAAGTTGTACTGAAGGCCATTATTAAAATGGAAGATTACACAATCTCACTGTCGTGGATATAGTCCATCCTACACAGATCCTCATTTTCCTCACTGTTCAATTTTGCATTTGTTGCACAAATTTATGATGACATTGTGATATGTTTGGAGGTGAAAACAATATTCCTTCCTCTCTCTTGAGGATCAGAGCTTGTGTGTAGCCCACACAGCAGCGCACCAGCAAATGCACATACCTCAGAAAAAGGACAAGTGAAGAAAATCCCCAACCTAGCTTTTTCTGTATGTCAGAAAGTATTTCACTGAAATCAAAACTAAGTGGAACTGAATGCTCTCAGCAGCCAGCTAGCCAAGGAGAAGAACAGCAGGGGAAAAAAAAATTAAAAGATAGTAACAAGCAGCAAAGCATCAAATTGAGGATAACAGCACCCAATGCAGTCATCATAACGGGTGCAATGGCACCTTGAAAGGTCACATTTCTTGGATCCCATGCTGCTCCTAGATGTCTGTACTTGTGTAAGAAGCAGATGACAGGAGCCACCCCCTCTGTACACATCCCCCATCTCTACCCCATGCTTGCAGTCCCCAAGGGCACTGTCACCTGTGTTCTCTCGGATCTCCTGGGGCAATGTCAGCATCAGCTACAGTGCACACGGCTCTTCCTTATGCTTCTGTGCCTCCACACACTGCCCTGCCTTCCACAGCTGGTGGCTTGATCATACAGCCCAGCCTGGAATCCAGATGTTTTCCTCCTTTTTAAAGCAGCCACTAGGCTAGGATTTATTGCTGAGCATTCTGCAACCAACTGATGGAATGGGTTTCATGTGAATTGCTGTTGGACACTTGGAACAGAAATGCAGCATTCTATCAAATTCTGCTGGGGTCTGGGATGGATCACTGCTTACAGAAACCACAGACCTTGTGGAGGTTTGATTTATCCTGATGTGTAAAAGAGCTACAGGTTTTGTGCAGCAGTTTCCACAGTGAATGTTGCACCATCACTAAAGTTCACAGCAAAAGCTCAGTGCAAATAACAAGCTTAGAGTCACAGGAGCAAACAACTGATGTGAGAAGATCATTGGCTACTCTGTTTTTCCTCCTAATTTTGTGGTTAATTATATTTTCAAACAACATTGATTAAATAAATGTTAATAGTAGAAGAAGTCTGAATTCAAGTGGCACATTAGAGCTCCATGCCATGCCTCTGTCAATAGCTGATGTTACCAAATTTCTGCTGAAGTCTAAATCTCAAAGCCACTTCATAGATATTTAAATTAGGTGTTTAGCAAAAGTCAAGTACCTCTGCCCCTTCTATAGCTAATGGAGAGCATCTGGTAATTCCAGAGATGCATTCATTTTATCCTCTAAAACACATACCTTCCTAAAATAAGGTCAAAAACCTCTGCAGTGGCTGAAGACAGGCAATGGGATTTCCATCTAGGACAGTCACTCTCACAGAGATGAGTGGGTCACCTGAGAACAGTCTGCACAAATCCAGAGCATCACTTGATTTTGCACATCTGGATTTATCAAAACATGGGTTTTAACTGATTTGTTACTGTCCCCTCCTGTTAACTAAAACAACATGGAAAATATTGAGCATGAAAATAAACTTTTCTATGCTCCTTTATTATTTTGATAATAAATTATTATTATTATCTAAGAGAATTCTGATGATGATGAGTTAACATTTCTGCTTGCATCTGAACTCAACTAAAGGGCCTCTGAATCTTCAGATAAACCCAGGATACCCCTAAAAAAGTATATGAAGAGAACATGAACCAAAGCAAGAAGGATCTCAATGTTAGTGTGTGGGAGAGTGGATAAAAAATATAAGGGTTCAGACTTTCAGAAAAGAAATAGAGCAGAGTAGAGGAAAAGAATCCCCTCCCTTCATCTGCTGGCCAAGTTACATTGAATGCAGCCCAGGATGAAGCATTAAAATTAAAAATATGTTTATATAAAATTAAAATATGTTTATGGTTCCTATTAAAGAGGAAATTTTTTTTTGGTCATATTTATTTTGTCATATTGTCAGAGCAACTGTCATTTACCTTATAAAGAGAGCAAATGCAGTTGTCCCAAGTTTGCTGTCCAGCAAGCAACAGAATCCCCATCTGTGTTTTAACCACCAGCTCCTTACCATGAGAGTAGCTCAGATTGTGAGTTTTGAATTCAGGCACAGGATATATGGATGTAATGTCAATGAAAGCAGTATATATTAAAGTTATTATTATATATAATTATTATAATATATATATAATAATCATCACAAAGCAAAATGCCAAGAGAAGTGAGCTTTTCTGGATGCACTCTACAAAGGAAGACATTACTCTGCTCACACTCTTAGGGGAATGAAGGCACACAGGCATGGGAAATCCTCAGTGGCAGAATAAGAAATCAAATAGGAATTTTAGCCCTGTCTCATCCACTTGTCCTTGTCTTGCTGCCAATCCAGATACTAAACTCACACCTGCTACAACATCTACTGAAGTACCCCATGGTCTGTATGCTAATTTATTATCTGTAAGCTACACACCTTTCTGTAGCATTAATCACAAGTTTCTTCTGTCTCTTACTGGTTCCACTGGTCTGTCCTTACAAGGCATAGCTGTATTTTTCAAAATTCAGACTATGATATCAAAGTATTCCCTTCTGGCTTGAAAAAAAAATGTAAGCTCATCAGTGTTTCAGACTGGAAGAAATGCTGTCACTAAATATAAACCAATGACTCTCTCTTCCCATCTTTTTCAAGTTGTTGGGGTTTTTTTTCTTTCTCTAGATACAGTAAAAACTTTGCCTCTCAAACTACAGCAACCAGTCCCAGCAATGAGGCTGCATTTCTGCTTGGGGGATGGTTATGTTTTTATTTCCAACCACATCCACTGGCTGTCAAATTCCATGTCATTTTTATTTAATCTGATTCTCTATCAAGCTGATTCTCTGTCTCCCATGCCTTCCTGTCTTCCAGCTGGGCATTTTTTAAAGCAGTGATTTGCAAAACATTAAAGAAGGCATATAAATAAATTACTGTCTGCAGAGTGAGTCATCATTATTTAATAGGAGACTGGATCACAAGGAGTGTCTCTTTGTTGGCAAAGCAGGTCCATGCTGCCCCTATTTTTACCCTGCTGTTCTCTTCTGCTCTGAGGGGTTGTCCTGCTCTATCATACCCTGTGGTATTTTGCCTCCTGGTAAATGAGATTCTTGCTCTGGACCTCAGGTGTTAGAGGAGGTGAGGGGAAGATGGCAAAAGCACAGGAAGCTCTGAGACAAGGGCTACCCTCTTGTAACCTGGGTTCAGAAGAGACACCTTAGGCTAGAGCCCTGTTGTCACCAGTTGCTGAATATTCTGGCACCCAGAATATAAGTTTCAGTAGAACTTTTGATAAGCCCTTATAAAAGAGAAATGTACTCCTCTTATATACTATGAATAGTTTATGGTCCACAGAGACTCCAAAGGGCAGAGCATCCAAGCTGAGTATCTGCCTCTCTCTGCCCCTTACATGTGGAATGAAAACTAAACAATTAATTCCTAAAGCATCTCATTGTAAAAGCACCTTTCTCACTAAAAAAGTGTCTAAGAAGCAGTAGAAGACAACCTGTGAGTCCCAAGTTATGGTATTTTGAGCAATAAATGGAAATTGGGAAGAGTTCCTTTTACTCTCCAGCTTTTTCCTTCTTTGGCCAAGAGCCAGCATAGAATATATGTTTGCTCCCTGCAAAAAAAAAAGGCCTGTTAAAATAAGCAGAAAAGAATAAATAATGTCCCCTATAAAAAAAATAATTTGGGCTAAATTGATTTCTACTAACAAAGATAATCATCTTAATAGGTAATTTTTATTTGGTTATGGTTTATCTGGAAATGGGAATCATTAGAATGCCTTGACAATAGAACAACCAAAGCTACTAAGGAGGTGTAATTATAACATAAGGTATATATATTTAAACATTATGAATTGACAAGCTGTAGTGAGTTAATCTCATGGTATTGCTCACAAGTGTTAGCAGTATTCAGTGCCCTTTCTGAGCTAAATGCACATTTGGATAACACATTTTCCTTTCCCAAGCTCTCCCTGCAACCAGATAGCACATTTGTCATTTCCCAGCAGCATTGAAAATGGAATTTTAAAAGACCCATTGAAACCTATTTGTCCTATGGCCCATGGTAATGCCCATTACTGCAAAATGTGAGTATATGGATTTGATACACTGGGAAGTCCCAGTATCATCTATTCTAATGAATTTGCATCCAGTGCTAAACCACTATGAAGGTTGATGATGTTTTGCTGGAAAGGCTGAGGAAAATATGCATGTCTCATTTTAAAACCCACCTGGTGCTGCTATTCATGTCATAAACCTCATAAGCAGGTGATACATTGCATTTTTATGCCTTCCTCACCTGCACTGCACCTTTTAGTCTGTTTCTCTCCCTAAGTTTCTCCCAACTTTCAAAATCTCTACATGGCTTCAAGCAGCCACTCTATTCTTTTTAAAATAATAACTTTTGGAGGTTTTTCTCCATTTTGCCTAGACAAGGATTTTTTTCTTTAAAGAGGGTTCTCTCACTTGGATGCAGAATGAACAACAGTGTTTCTATGGAAGTTGAAAAATCAAGTATCTCATAATACATAGAGTCTATAAGCAAGTAGAATAATTTTTTCATTGCAAAATTAATATCTCCAGCTCCATAACTCATCCAGAATTTGCCCCTACATCCCAAATGATGATATATAATGGATGCTGTCCTCCAGTTACAGAAAACACTGGTTGAGCTTATTTTGCATTAAAGGTGTTTCAAACATTAGCTTAGATTCCTTCTATCCTTCATCCTTTCTAGCTGGACTAATGGTGAATAAAGCATATGACTGCACATATGGAGTGAAAAATGAGTCACTAAAAGCTCTGAGCCATATTTAATCTGTTTTCCCTAATCACGAGTGATGCAGTACTGCAAGTGTGGACAGTCCTGCTTCCCTCTTCCCTGGCTTAGGAGTTGTCCAGAAGAGCTTCTGTGAACAGGAAAATGCAGGATTTCTTTAGTTCTAGTCATGACTAGTTTACAGAGGGCTCTTTAGCTTCCAGGTTTCTCTTCTTTCTCATAAATCCTTGTTTCTTGCTAGCAGAGAAACATCTGTGGTCAGAACCTCAGCTGTTGCAAATAGGTATGTAATGGAGGATGGGTGATTTTTGCCAGCTGAGGATCTAAAATAAGATCTGTCAGCATTGAAAAGATTTAATTTCTGATTACACAGAGAAGATAAACTATGCATGGTGTGAACTGCAGCTCTCAAAAGCACACAAGCCATGTTAAGTCCAGTTAGTAGAAAATAAAGTATCTTACTATTTTGTTTCCATGCATTGATTCATGTTGCCTCGTTTGGCTTTGTTTTTTTATTTGTCTGTATTTTAGAAAACAAACAAAAAAAGAAGCTGTATTTATAAGAGAAATGGGTTTTTGCTTGTACATGCAGGTGGCAATTCCTACACCAGAAATCCTATTAAGAGCACCTACTAATTTCATTTTTCAAATTTGGTTTCTATATAGAGGCAATTCAAACTACTGTACAACAGTCAAAAATATGCCAAGCATTCCCTAACTTACAAAAAACTGTGATTAAATTCAGTTAGGATTCAATAAGCTCTGCAGAGGTTAATTAAATTTTTATAGATTTATTATTCATTCAGTGCTGTAAAAGGCTCTTCTGTTTGGCTCTCACTGCCAAGTTGGTGCTGAGGGATATTGAGAACCCTGATCTACATCAGCCTTCTGTGTTGTGAGACATTCAAATAATCTGCAGAATAATGCTGGGGCATAAACTGGGGGAGAAAAGGAAGAAACAGGACTATATCTGAAAGCTCTTTGGAAGACCTGTGGGCTACAGAATGACTTCTGGAGCCACAGGTGACATCCTGGATCTTTCTCTCACTGGGAATTAGCTGGAGAAGAAAAGAAACTCTCCTTGGAGTTTTCTTTTTTCCAGGCTGAACAAGCCCAGCTGTCTCAGAGGTTCCAGCATTTTTGTGGCCTCCCCTGGCCCTGCTCCATCAGGTCCATGTCTCTCTCCTGTGCTGCAGGCTCCAGAGCCAGACAATATTCCAGGTGTGGTCTCAACCACAGTGGAGCAAATGGGCAGAACCACTTCCCAAGGTACCAGGAGGATTACAGTCAATTATTACATACATAGCAAGTGGCTGTGAGATATATATATATAAAAATAAAGAGAGGCAAAGGCTGACAGATTAAGATAACAACATAAAGAGCATTTTGAGCACAAAAGTCTCTGCTCAGTTTCTGCTTAATCTACTCTGTAATTCACCTGTTCAGCAAAGCTGAAAACATGCTTAAGTCCAATTCTCTTCAGCAAAGTGCATGTGTTTAGTTTTTAGCTTGTGATGAAGTGTTATGCTGAATATAGATTGACTGCTGAATATGAGCCTGAGGTTGCTGGTAAAATAGTGGTTAGAGGAGATGCAGTTAACATTATTTATTAAAAAGCTTTTAACAGCAGTCCTCAGAAAAAAAAAACTGCTTAAGAAATTAATCTATCATGGGGTAAAGTTCTGCCTGGGGTTAAATGCTGATAAAAAGATAAAAAAAGAGCCAGACTTCTTAGTCACATTTCATCACAGAAGGATGATTGTCACAGAAACCCACAACAGGAATGAAACTCTCTGATGTTGCCTCCAGGGATACTGTGTACACTGAGTATCCTGAAGTGTGTCTGGCAATAGTTGGGGTTTTTTTCCCAAAAGTTTTTAAAAATTATACCTTGCACATTTTATTTTTTTTTTTAGCAAGGTGTAGCTAATGATCATTCTGAATATTCCCATTATATTGTGGATCCCTTGCCTCAAAACTGTGTTTAATAACTGAACTCTTGGTTGATTGCTCGTGCTTTCTTTTTGACTTGGAAAACATCTTGTGCAGTCCAAATAGTAGCTGAGACAAACAGCAATAAATATTGTTAATCACCTGGAACAAGGTCTATAGCAGCAAAATGTATTTTCTTGCCAGGAAAAAATTATGTCATGTGGCATAACTTAGATCAGACAAAACTAAGCAGGTCTTTGAGGAATTTTAGATGACTAGACTCTGCACAGCATTCATGGCAGCTGAAATTCACTGCAGATAAACTCAAGGTGATTTACCCTGTAAAGGGCAATTCAACATAGGCAGAGCTGAGTTATAAATGAACTGTAATCACTCAAGAAGAAGATCTTGCTGTCACTGTGGACAACTCCATGGAAACATCTGCTCAGTGCACAGCAATGATCAAGAAGCAAACAGAATGTCAAGATGTATTAAGAGAGTGTTAGGGTTGAGGTGTTGGAATGGTGGTGTGCAGTCACCTTGAGCACTGTCATCAGCTGTGGTCACCCCCATTCAGAGTCAGTTATTGGATGGAGAAAGGATTCAGAAAAACAAACAAGACCAGATCAAAAACACAACCACCAGGATGTGGTGGCAGCATTAAAATAAGCAACACAAACATATGAATTTGAAACCTGTTTTCCCCCTCTTGCAGCACACATTATGGGGTTAGTTACTGTCTAAAAAGTGAACTGATAGAAGCAATTTTTTTTAGATTTATTCTTATTTTTTTTTATAATTAACATGTGCAACCTATTCCTATGAAAACTCAGTTCAAGAGCTTAACCACTTCCAAAAACATTCAGGCTTAGTATGAGTAAGAAGGGACAAAACCAACCAAAGGGCTGCCAGCCAAATGCCAAATAAGGACATTTTTAGGAAGCATCTACTCCAGCCAGGTTGCTGAATATATTTTATATTCATGAAGGATCTCTCTAGATCTTCCAATGCAGGTTCTCCAAATTGCCTACTATGTCCTAGAGAATTTCATGTCATTTACAAGCAATATGACACAAATGCAGATGTATCCCAGCTACCACGTGTAGAAATACCTCACTGGAAAATCATGATAAAAAAATTTTGCAGCATTGATTTTTACACATCTTCACTATGTTCCACGACTCTTCATGTTTGGGTTTTTTTAATATGGCCAGATTGCTTTAATGTACAATGTTAAAAGTTTTTGTGCTGGATTACTTTAGAATAACCTATTCTGATCAATGATTGGTGAATTAGAATTGGTCTGTACAAACTTCTCGTGGGAAAATCCAAAATCTTAAAATAAAGATGTTAAAAAAAAGTTACAAATATTAACTTTTTTTTTTTTCCAAGAAAAAAAGAAGGCAAGGTAAACAGACCAAAAGACTTGGTAAATGAGACTAAAGTTCATGCTTTTCAGCAAGCAAAAAAGTATAACAAAAAAGTTAAGTGAAGGAAAAGAAATATTAACCAACTACAGCTTTGGGAATTATTTCCTGACAAAAACATTTTAAGGATCTGAAGCACAAAAATCTATTTTATGCTTCTCTCTGCAGTTGATCATGCATTCCTTCAGGCAGGCAAATCCTATTGACTAAACAAGATTTATGTGCAGAGAGCAACAATGGAATCAAAACTGAGGTAGCAGGCAGCTAATATCAAAGCAGAGAAAGAAGCAGTTTTTCTGTCTTTGTAAAAATGCATGTGATTTGAAGAATGGCACCTGTGTGGCAAACTTCAAAACAACATTAATTGTGAAAAATAAGAGACAGAGAAAGAAAGATCAATTGCCTAGGTAACTCTTCTGGTTAGAAGATTGGAAAGGAACAGAGTGAATAAATAAGTCCTGATGCATTTTAACAAACATCACTCAATTTTATGTAAAATAAAAGTCAAAAGATTTCCAAAAGTTTTCATGGTATCAGCACCTAAGTGGTTCAGACACTATATCACAGCCTCTCAGGAATTAAGTGGGCTTGGCAGAAAGGTGGGGATCATCTTTTTTAGCAGGGCCTGTTGTGACAAGACAAAGGGTGGTGGTTTTAAACCAAACGAGGGGAGATTTAGACTGGAGAGAATGAAGATATTTTTTACAGTGACTATGGTGAGACCATGGCTTGGGTTGCTCAGTCTGGTGGCAGATGAAGCATCCCTGGAAACTTTCTAGGTTGGGTTAGATGTAGTTTTAGATGTCCCTGCTCACTAAATGGCTGTTGGACTAGATGAGCTTTAAATGTCCCTTCCAACCCAAACCATTCTATGATTCCATGATCTCAAAGGGAGGTGTTTGAAACTTGGGTTTCTCTTGCACTCACTTTGCAGACTGAAAGAAACAAAAAATATATGCATGGGAAACCAAGTGGTGTTGCACATTGTTGCTTTATAGCACCTAGACCCACACAAATCTGTTTACTTCTATTACAAATACCTGATGCAGTGCCTGGCATCTTGTTTACACTGAATTAATGGCTCTTCAGAATAGCTGACAGTGTCTCTGTGCCCCATATCCCCATTCTTCTTCAGTTTGACAAGAAATTTTGCTTGCACCAAATGTATTTTCAGAGGAAAGTGATATCAAATTTGCTTCAAGAAAAAAAAAAATAAAGTTTTGATGAAACTGTATTTTATCAAAAAAAAGGCAATTTCTTAGAAATGTTCCCAAACAGCCCTGGGTAATATTTTGTTTTCTTTCTTTAGAGAGACCTATCTTGCCTTAAAAATATACACACGATAGAAATACACTGCTAGCCAGATCTTCTTTCAGACACTTAATGTCTCCATGCCCACATGGTAGCTAGTCCTATATCTAAGTAGAAGAGTTATATTTTGGTGCTTTCAATAGTTATGAGGCCATCTCCCTGCAAAAAGGAACTGCAGTCACCAATATAATATATTTTTTACTAAATATGTACTGCTAAAAATGAAAGTTACTCTACAATCATACTTTAAGTAAGATGGAACTACATTTATAAAGGTTCCTGGATAAGAATGATAATCTAGCCCATAGAACAGGTGATTATTTACTTCAATTATAGCTGTTTGCCCATACCTTGAGTTCAGTTTTGGGGGTAATTTGATTATACATCACTGAAAATTGATGGAAATTGGCTGTCTTGAGACTGAACATTTGCCCAGTTAAAGAAGTTGACTACTTAAAAAGAAGCTTAATTGCCTCCCAGTCAAAGCATTACTGCCAAGAGGCTTAGTAAGACACAATTTACCCTCTGGCATTGTTTTGGTGCTCACCTGGTAGCATGTGGTGTAAAGAACACAACACTTTACAGTTGGTGGTATCTAAAAATGGAAAAAATATCTATTTTTTAATGGCTTTTTCCTCTGAAATCTTGAATATTTCTCTCTTCCAACTTCCACCTATCACTTGTGTCATGTTTTAGCTCATGTCCAGTGTGAGAGGGAAGCAGCCACCATGAGGGCATCCTGCACAGCAAGACAGCAGCTGCTATTGGCAGCACCAGTTACCTCACCACTGCAGAGTCCTTATGAGGACATCAATAATGTGTTGAAGAGCACCATTAAACAGGAAGCAGAGGTTTTGCTCTGTAAGGAGAATTTCAAAGTTAGGTGTCTGGAAAGCTTCTCTCCTCCATCTATTTTGATAATATATGTGCCAAACAACATATGGCCTGTTCTGTATTAACCTCTGCACTCTTCCTTTCTCCTCCTGATCTTTAGTATCCTGGAGATGTTTCTCTGCCCTCTGTGACAACACAGACAACTGCCATTAATTATGCACACAGCACCTCTTCATGCTGGCCTGGTGGGATTCATTTTCCATTGCTTTTTGCCATACAAAAGGAAGAGGGAAGAAAAAAAGGAGGACAATGAAAAAGACTGCTAATCAGTTCGTAGCTTGAGCTTTCTTGATTTCAAATACTTTTTTTTTTCCCAAACATTAAGTATCATTAATATTATTTAAGTAATATTACTTAAGTACTTGAATAAACACTAAGTTTGAATGATATTGATGTGTATTGTCCTATCCATCTATGATGTTTGTGGATGGAGCCAATGAGTAACTTTTATTCATTAATCACTATGCAATAGTCCTGCTAGCTTGCTGAATAACCAACACATTTGTTATAATAGGAGTAAGCAAGTTCCTTAAACTCTTAAATACATCAATTTTTAAAAGCAGATACCTCTGTTTTCATGATCAAATGATCAAGATAAACCACACTGCTTTTGAGAACAACCTTCACACCTTTTGCTTTCATTTCAAATTGACAAACTTATGCTCACAGTCATCCATTTGTAAATCCCTGTGTTCTTTCTCCTTAAGAAGTGACATCCACTAAGCTGCCATGCAGCTGTAATAAACTGGATGAGAGAAGCTTTCCATGCAATAACTGCTCCATGAGGCATTTGAAGCTGGCACAAGCACAGCATAATCAAAAGGGAATTATGTTACAGTCTTGGTTCAGCTTGAGAACCATGCTCCCATTCCCTTGTGAATCCACTCGTGCAACCTATATCTTGAAATCCTATTTGGAAAAATGCTATATGGACCTTGCTACAGAATCCAGACACAGGGGTAAAATCAGTGTTTTGAGGACAAACTGGATGTGTTTTAACTGTCCCTGACAAAGACTGGTTTAACCCCTTCTTTAAAGTACACAGTGATGAAGAATTCTTCTTCCCTGCTCTGATACAAAACTACCTTTAGTAGATTTTTCTACTTCTAGATACACCTTCTTGAGCACAACACATCCTGTGTAGCATATCTATGGACTGTGTAGCAAATATCACCATCTTTGTATGGTATATTTCTGAAATAAGAAAGTGTTTGGGTTTTTTTAATTTATTTTTTATTAATCCCACCCAGCCCTTTTTTTTTGCAAGCTGAATCAAGCCTCCAGGCTTTGAAGGTCCCCAGCTTCTAGCATTAGGAGTATAAATCAATGATCCCATGTGATCATTCTCATATTAGTTAGATTTCCCTCCCTTCCCTTTGATGATCCAGACAGAGCCCAATTTCTGTGAGTCCTCAAATCATATTTGCTGACCCATTAAATCCAATCACATGCAAGGCTGAGACACGGCCACAACATGATCTAATCCACTAGCAAAGTGATTTTTTTGAAAAGAGAGCTTTCCAAAATGTTTGTGAGAGCAGTCCCATTGAGACTATTCTGGCACATTTACAGGATCTGGGTAGCTTTTGTTTTGTGCTCACATTGTGCTAAATATCAGTGCATCCACCTGAACATTCTTGAACAAAACCTAGTTACAGATGTCTCAGCAACAAACTCATC
The DNA here is from genome assembly GCA_024611195.1 of Ceyx melanurus. Taxonomy (NCBI): domain Eukaryota; kingdom Metazoa; phylum Chordata; class Aves; order Coraciiformes; family Alcedinidae; genus Ceyx; species Ceyx melanurus. The sequence continues at coordinate 12,415 of JANHGL010018077.1, forward strand.
AGCCTTTTGTCCACATAGATGTTTAAAATAGTTTTCTCCTATTTATCCCACAACACTACAGTTAATGGTGTTCATGTCAAAGTGTTCCAATGAAGCTGCTTTAGAAATAAATGCATTATGCTCATTGGCTTCATTTATTCTGTGTATTCCTTGAAGCCATTTTTGTGGGGCAAAAATCTCATTTGTCACTTTGTAGTTCAGAAATGGGGTATTATTTTTATATATAGGTTCAGACTAGTAGTAAGTAGACATTTTTTGGGCTTGGTATAGTCAGAAATAAAATGAGAAAAAGAAAGTATTTGACCCTTGGAAGGTAGGATATGATTAAGCAAACACAGTTTAGTATAATATTACTGTCCCAACACTGACCTGGCAATACCTGCCATGAGGCAGCATCTAATACAGTGCTAGTTCCTTTCAGCATAAGAAATGTCAAACAAATGGACACACTGAGAGCCATCAAAATTGTACTTGAGCAGGGCAAATGGTCAAATTATGCTGCTTACATTGCACAGAAAAAGGATAAGACAAAATAAAAACCAAACATTCTCTGTCTGTTTGTCTTCAAAGCTGCTTCATGAATGATGAGCTAGTTCATGGTTTCTAGAGTGTTTCTGTTCCATTTGAAATGTGGGTTTAGAGCTCTCTAAAGCCTATTCCATTGGTCCTTTCACTGTCTTTGTATTCTGACATCTCTGAGCAGTTCAGCCTCAGGGACTCAGTACTATTCATCTAGCACCATGTCTCAGTTCTCACAGACTCATAAGGATACAGGCCAAACATGATGCTTTGAAGGATAATTCCCTGTATAAATGCCAGAGCTGGCTGCATATGCCAAGTCCTTGCATTAAGAATGCACAAATATTTAACTTGCCTTAGCATAAAAGGATTCTGCTAAAATAGTTTCCCTATCTTTGAAAAATACCATCACAGTTCACTGCTGTCTTTTAGAACAGCTTTGTGGCACTACTCACCTCTCACGTTGTTTAGTGGTGGCTGAAGAACATGAAAGCAGAAGATGTAGTTCACTTCTCCTTTCATTCATGACAGGTTTCAGCCCACATCTTTCACCTCACCTCATAGAAGTTTAATCTTTTACAATTCCAGGCTATTCTGGGTACTTTGTACTTCACTTCTTAATGCTACTATCCAATACATGTGTACAGGAGAGAAAAAAATAGCATAATCATGTCTCTCTATATCCTGGTGCTTCATTTAACATGGGAAGGTCTGATTTGCAGTTGCTTCCTGTGACAGTTTCTGCAGTTTAACAGTCATCATATAACATGTTAAACTATCCAAATAAGATGGAGAGGACCCAGACTTACCTTTCTCTTTGTTCTGTTAGCAAAACTTTGCAGTCACCTCTTTTTCACATGATTATCTTTCCTACCCCCCTGACTTCTGCCTTCTTGTCTACAAATAGTAGCAGCTTCAACATAGCATGATGGCAGGTACCTGTCCTGTAATATTACTGCTTGACCCCATATATGATCCATATATGTCAGCTGTTGATTATTTTCTTCTGCAAGGTGGAAAAGATGAGATTGAAAGCTCCCAGGCTGAGGATGGATTTTATCTCAGGACTGACACCTCTTGGATGAGTGTTCTGTTCACCCAAGTTACCATATTTTAAGGTAAAGATCATAATCATATCTATTATTGGGTATCCTATGATGGTGTTTCCAGCTTAAGCCAGAGAGAGATGTCAATTCTTGTTACAGGACAGGTGGGTCTGTATGAGGCCATGTATGTTTGAGATGCTTCTTGCTAGAGTTAAAAGCAGAGCCAGGAATTGTATGGAGCAGAATTTGTGAGCTATGTTCTCTAATTTTGCTCAAATGCTTCTGTGCATTTCTGGCTGTAATTGGCACTCCCCCTCCATCATCTACATCAGGAGTCATCATCACCAGGTTCTCCAGCTCTTGTGCCAGGCACTGAATATTGGATGTGAGCTTTGTCAAAAGGCAGCAGTAATCAATTAGTTGAAATGCCTGAAGTGGAAAGGATTTCAATCCTATTCCGAAGGCGTATCTATGATTTTATTTAATGTATACATATCTGTGCATATTTAAGACTCACCAATTTTCTTTTTCTCTGCCAATCCCATCAAGCTCCAGCTAATGCTTCTAACTTTAAATACCTGTAAGAGAGAGTATTTTCTTTTATATTCTGTCAGCTGCTTTAGGGGGGTTATTATTTCCTCTTGAGCACACTTGTTCTTTCACCATGTATACCCCAGGACTATTAAAAATTAGCAATTCAGAAGTGTTTTTATTTAGATATTCTAATTATCACACAAACATCAGATTTTGCCTGACCTCAGTTGCTCCCATTCCTGCATTACATAAGCTGGCCACACATGCTTCTGATTAGGCTTTGTAATTCCAAAAATGTGTCAGAATTTATATGTTATAACAGTTGGATATATCTAAATGTAACAGGTAAAACCACGGGGAAATTATATTCCTGAAAATTGAAATGGTTTCCAATTTCTTGTGTGGAATAAATGCACTTTTTTTTTTTTTCTCACATCCTTATGCGTTTGCAGTGTCATGTGTTTTCTGTAATAAATTAGCCTCGTATTTGCACCAAAAATATTTGCACTAAAAATATAGGTCACATTGCAAAATTCAATAATCTCAAAGGGCATTTTTTTCTCTCAGTAGAGTTTTTTTTTAAAACCAATCATTTTTCAACAAAGATGTTACATCCACAAGGAAATATAAAAGAATACAAACCAAGTCTGGTTTTAAAGCTGTTGGATTATCAAAACCTCTCTTGCATTACATTTCTGGAATATCACTTTTTGGAAGGGAGAATCATTCTGTTCAATTTTTTTTTTTTTCCCCTATACTTTATTTCACCTGGTTTTGGTCTTACTTTTCAGAGAGGGCTCATCATGCTGGGCAGCTGGGATAACAGGCTGATGGACACTGGGCAGGCTCAGGGGAGCCTGTGAAAAGAGGCAGCTCTTGAACTGTGTGAGGTTGTGACCTGGCCTTCTTTTTTTTTTCTTTTTTTTTTTTTTTTATGTGGAAGAGCTTTCAGATGAAGAAAACTAACAACCCAGGAACACATAGCTGTGTCCCTCTGGAAAGAGAGAACTGCTGAGTGCTACAAATCTGTTTGAAGGCTGGAAAATCTGCAGCTGGCAGTGCTGGGGTTCACAGTACTGCCCCTGAGGCTGGCCATCTACTGATGGAACAACGAGGGGTTTAAGCGAGAGCACGTGCAGGTGCTTTCAGCCCCTCTTCCTCACAGTGAGCAACGCTTTCGTCTGGAAATCAACCCCCTAAAATCAGTGACAAAACATATGTAGTGATGGGAACGAGGGCGGAGAAATCTGGCCTGAAGAGAAGCGACAAAGATCACATATTGCACCTGAAGGAAGCTTGGCACGGCGTTAAAACAAGCCACAAATAAATCAGCATAAACTCGAGTTCCTCTGCACGTCTCCACAAAAGGCCGTTTTTCACCCTGTGAATTGTTGTTTGCCACTCCCTGCCTCTCCAAACACTCAGAGGTTAAAGTAGGGTGGAGGTTTTGATGGAGATGAACAGCTTTTGGCTGCTGGTGGGCGACTCGCAGCCACGTTCGCCTGTAGGCCTCCATGAATCAGAGAATCAGAGAACCGTTTGGTTGGAAGAAACCTTTCAGATCTTGAGTCCAACCGTTCCCCCTGCACTGCCAGGGTCCCTAAACCATGTCCCCCAGCACCACAGCCACACGGGGTTGAAACACTGCCAGGGATGGGGACTCCACCACCTCCCTGGGCAGCCCATTCCAATGCCCAA
>JANHGL010018077.1:27237-45449 GCA_024611195.1 Ceyx melanurus
TAAAAATTATTTTTTTTTAAATAAAAAGTCCTGAATGACTTAAATAAATTCATATCAAGGGGAATTTTTCCATTGACATTCAATGGGCATTGGATCATATCCAAATTTAGCTGTTCCCAAGAAAGAGAGTCTGGAGCTGCCTAATGCTATCAAATCAGCATTCAGAAACACCAATTTAGGCTCAGAAATGTTGTTCAATTCAGCCAAGCCTCTATCCCTTTTTATTCCTAAATCTGTATCATCAGATATTTGCCCAACAAACATTTGTTCTGTGCCTATAGTCTCATGTGAACAAGATTATATTATCTGTCATTCATTATTCATTATCCTTCTCTGAGATACCATAGAATTTTTTGGTTTGTTTTGTTTTTTTTTTACAAAACCACCATTTATCTCTTTTTACTTTGCCTAGCGTTTTGCAGACATTGGTTTCTCAAAAAGAAAAAAAAAGATATACCAGTATTTTTGACTATTTTCTTTATTTTTCCTTATCTCTCTTTTCCCCATTATTTTTAACAGGTAATTAGGATGGAAAGTGAAAGCCCAAATTCCATCAATAAACAAAAGAAGAGTGTTTCAAATGAATTATGATAATTTCTTTTTGAATCATTCCCACTTTGAAACATATTCAAAGGAAGAAGCATTCAGAACAGAAAAAAAATCATTCAGAAACAGAAAAAAACTCTGAAATCTAAATAAATAGTGAACAGATCACGAGCTGAAATGTGTTTGCTTAAATAAGACACCGAACAATTACAAACAAGAAATAAATATGCAAGAAAATCAGTGTGATTTGTAAGTTGTTTGTGAACAGGAGTAGCCAAATACACCAGATAACTGATTAATTGTAATTAGAATGTGGGCCCTTGATCATTCACAGCAACCTTCCCACTAATTTGACTTCAGGAATACTAGGCTTTGGTCCATACTAATGAATTCTCTCCTCAAATCAATTGATCTCTGTTGTCTTAAGGAAAGTACCTGGTTCACTTCAGCAATAAAACCTGTCCCTAGTACTTAAATGTTGTCATAAAAATTACCTGTTATTTCAGTAAGAAATTGTCACATAGAGAAGGGAAAAAAAAAAAGAAATACAGTTCTACAGGACCTGTTGATGTGTGTTTGACAAAAGTCCTTGGTAACACAACAGGGATGGGCATGACAGCATAAAATGCCCTAAATAAGTGCATATTGATGATTTATTTTATTTAAACATTTTGCATAAGCATCCCCAAAGATGTGTATTAATAACTATTTTTTTTTCATTACTATAGCAAACCAGCAGCATTTGATTTTTCTACAAAATCTATACTTATTGCATGTGACTTAATAGTCAGCATTTTGTTCAGAGACCTGGGCTTGTGATTCTGTTCCACAGGAAGATGCCACTTCTGCTTGTGACCTCTTCATAGAATGGTTTGGGTTGGAAGGAACCTTAAGGATCATCCAGTTCCAACCTCCAAGCCATGGCCAGGGCACCTCCCCCTAGGCCAGGTTGTTCCAAGCCTCATCCAACCTGGCCTTGAACACTTCCAGAGATGGAGAATCTACAGTATTTCTTGGCAACCTGTGCCAGGGTCCCACCACCCTCACAGTGAAGAACTTCTGATTTCTGATAGAACTGAAATCTACCCTCTTTTGGTTTGAAACCATTATCCTTCACCCTACTGCTACAGGTCCTGATAATGAGTTTCTACTTTTCTTTCTTGTAGGCCTCCTTTAAGTACTGAAAGGCTGCAAGAAGGTCTCCCCAGAGCCTTCTCCAGGCTGAACTCTCTCAGTCTGTCCTCACGGGTGTTCCCAACTCCTTAATCCTTTCTGTGGCCTCCTCTAGACCTGCTCCAACAGCTCCATGTTCCTCTTGTGTTTGGGACACTCCAGTGTGTAGACTGCACCACACAGCTTGGTGACATCTACAGATTTGCTGTGTGTGCACTCAATCCCACTGTCCATGTCACTAAAAATGATGTTAAATACACCAGTCCCAATACTGAATGCCAAGGAAGTCCATTCATTACTTGCCCTGCTTGGAGATTGAGCCATGGACACAGCTCTTTTGAGTGCAACCACCCAGCCAAGTCCTTGCAGTGAATGGTCTGTCCATCAAATCCATGTTTTTTTGGTTTCGAGACAAGAATGTTGTGCAGGACAGCGTGGGTTAGCAGACTGCCAGGGCAGATGATGTGCAGTGTAGTAAAGCAAAACAGCAATGAAGAGACACTAGCCAGAATCCTGCAGCAAAATCACTCCAAAATTCAGATGTTGCCTTTCAAACAAGTTCATTCAGTTACACTTTCATCCTTCTCACAACACTGTTCAGTCCTGAAAAGTCGTGTGAGAGCACCAGCATGAATTTTGGACTGGACATGGGCAAATGAGACTGACAATTGCAGGTCTGAGAGGAGGAACATTGGAAATCACTGAAGTTAAATCTGAGGTTAAAATCATCTTTTGCTTCCTACTGTGTGCAAATGTAAATTAAATAAGCAGAAACAAGTCAAAGGAAATGCTGCTCAATCTTGAAGTTTCTGATTTTCCAGCTCTAAAAATGAAAGATTTTTTGAAATGACTTAGAGGTAGAACATTTCCACAATTCTGAATTGGGGAATTAACCACCTGGAGATATAGTAATCATCCCAGTGTTATGAGAGAATTTCTGAACCATAGAACTCATCCAGGAAATGATTAGACCAGGAATTGAGCTTGACACCATTTTAACCCTGAAGTAATTAATGCTGATGGTTTGCAGTGTCATGGAGGCAGAACACAGATACCTGGTGGTGTTGTCACAAGAAGCATAAAATGGAGAGTAACATTAACAGAACGAATTTGCTGAAATCATTTTGGAGATAGAAATGATTGTGTGGATAAAAATGAAACGTACTGAAGCAACATACTGCAGAGCACCAAACTGCAGAGCTCTGATGAGCATCAGAGACAGTCAGGCTTGTAGTAAATAAATGTTATTACACTGCTGCAATTACAGCATCTTCCTGTTTTCAGGCTGGTCGAGCCATCTGGCATGGGCATCCGGATAAAAGTTATGCAATTATTAAAACAAGCTAAATTAAATTAATTTAAATTAATCACAGTGTATGAAAATAACTGGCCAGAAGCATCAAACTGTAGTTGTTTTGAACATGATGACCTATTTTTCTGTCTTTGCTGGGCTTTCTCAAAATTTCTGATAACACACTGTCTTTGAAAGCAGTGGCAAAAGTCCAGTTGAGTGAGAAAAGAGATTTGCACAGGGTACTGGCTCAAAACTTGAACACCATGCACATGCAGCATCTAGTGAGTTACAAGTTGAGACAATCTTTTGGTGACAATGTGTTTAAAAAACAGTGCAAAAAAAATGACTGAGTGAATATGGCTTGATGTAAAATGCTGAAGAAAATGGGAAGGCATTCAACTGCCAGCCTCCCAGAGCTGCTGGGAAGAAAAGCAGATGAGAAGGAGATTCCCAAGAAGAGGAATCCTGAAGAATTTATTTCTAGATTTACCAAATCTTCTTGCCACTACACGGAGGGAAAAAGGCAGCGTCTTGCCTCCTCCTGTGTCAGAGGTGGCCTGGCTCTGGGTTTAGGGAGATATTTCTGTCCTACTGATTCAACAGGAGGTGTTTTCCAAGCACAAGGCTCCTGATGCATTCCTGAAACCCATCAGGCCATGAGCATCCCCAGCTCTAGCTAGTGGTGTCCCTGAATTCTAATAATCCATTAAATGCCACCCAACAAAGATGAACATATCCTCCTGCATCACAGACAAAAGCTTCCTCTGAAATCCACCTGTTTTTCATGGTTTTTTTATGTTGTTTTTTTTCTTTTGCCTCTTTTTATTATTATTTTTTTTAATGATATGGATTTTAGCTCAACTCCTTTATAGAAGTTCTTCAAATCTATAAGTGAATTGTCTAAAGACCCAACTCAACTATTTTAATGCATTGGATTGGAATCCAAGTAGCAGATAAAGCATGCCGTTTATTTGGTTTTATGCCTCTGATTTGATGTCCCTCACTGGGCAGAATCATGTGTCACATATTGAAGGGGATTTTGTGGGATGCAGGGAAAATCTGTGCTAGATGTTGGCAAGTATTGTTTTCCAGAAATGTGCAGGAGGAGGTGGAAGCTGTTCTGAAACAAAACATTTTTCCTAAGTGAGGTCCACGCTTTTCAGAATAAAACATATGCAGGAATATTCTTTTTTTTTTCTTTATTTCTTAAATAGGAAATGGTAAAAATGCATTCAGTGGAAGGTTCTATTTCAAGATCTAGCCTAGAATTGCCATTCCTCACTGACCTAGCAGAATTAAAATGCAGAGGTGGTAGTAAATGTAGAGAAATCCATGTGTGGAATATGTGACTTAAACAAATATAAAATAAAATATTAGGCAGAGGACATTCTCTAAGCATAATTAGATTTTAAATGTAAGCAGCTGCAATTTTACAAATTTCTCCTCCTTCCAAATTGTGAAGAAACTCTTTTGAGGAAAGCTGATAATCTGCATTCTTCCAGTTTAAGGAAATTAAATTGAATAAATTGTTCACCCAAAATGACATGGGCATTTACAATAGGAGTCTTATCTCCAGTAGCATTATTATTACTGATATAATTGTTACAATAATTTTCTTTCTGAAATCTCATGCATCAGGTTCTCATATGTACAGCCTCCCTTTCAAGTAAATATCACACTTATTAGGTCTAGGCTTCAGCAAACTTGCCTGAAATGTTTTCCTTCATAAGCTCTCTCCTTCTGAGAATCTTATTGCTTCTCAGATGTAATGTGGTTATATATCTGGGAGAGGGATTTGGAGTCTGGAGATGAGATGCAGTCCTGTTCTAGACCCTCTCATTTAAGTTTTGTCAAATTTAGAAAGCACCTTAAAAGCAAACAAACCAACAAACCCAACCAGAAACCAAAACTAAGCCTCAATAGAAAAGAGGATAATGCCCACATCTTCTTCACTGAGGTTTGCAAAAGGAATGGACTAAATGTGAAACTAACTCATTTTTCACATAATAAGGTTTCAGATCTCCATCTGAAAGTCCGTAGAAGTGATAATTCTTTTTACTTCAGCATCCCTGTATCAACGATCTTGCTGAACAATCAAATACTGCAACCTTTTGTATTTTCTTATTTGATTAGTTCCACCAGGATTACAGCTATTTGCAAATATACATGAAAGACAGCAGTTATTAGCAAAGCCTCACAGATTCATATGGACAGGGAGGAGCAGAGGGTTAAAGTCAGCTGTTTGCTAATGTCTGTATATAAAAATACCCACTGGACACATCAAGTCCTTGGGTGCATCATGTCAGCTGTCTGCATGTGTAAGCTGATAAACCCCCTGCACAAATACCTGATTTCTATGCACACCTTGGGCTTTGCACACAGAAAAAGTGGCAAGGGCAAATATCTGTGAAAAACTGCATTTGCCTCACTTGGAAAATCTGCCCGTTAGGATCAGTTTATTCTGAGAAAAAAACCCCCAACTTCTCCTTCCTCCTGAGTGTTCATTTTTGTAATGACTAAGTTAGCCCAGAAGCACCTGTCAACAGGTGAGCAAGTAGAAGGGGGCAACAGAAAGGAGTTCCCAGCCTGTGATTAATCAGACAAATGAGGTATTTGGAGAGCACTGTTTGCATGCAGTGAGGTTGTCTAAAATGTTAGGAAGTAATTGCATTATGAAAATAATCAGCTGTTCTGCATTCTGATCATTAGAAGCTGATGATATAATTGTGTTCTAATGAAAAGCATTCTGGTGATTATTCCATAGAGAACTTCTCTGAAGGCAATATTCACATTTCCTTTATTTTGGCACCATTTCAAAGAAGCCAAAATGAGAATATAAACAGCTGGACAGTGAGGTAATGTTGTTAAAACTTCTGAACTGAGTCCCCTTTTTTAAACTATTCTTTGGAAAAAGTTCTTTATCTGCATAATGCCACCCAAAGTTGTTTATGTTTAGTGGTGGTTCATTAAATAATGTTGTATTGTATTTAGAATGGGGACCAGCAGTTTTTTGCTTTACTTTGATTTTTCTGAATAATGAATCAGAAACCATTGCAAAGCCATAAAGAATCAATGATACTGTAATTATCTCTTATAATGAATATACTTTCTCATGTATTCTCTTTTACTGTTACTCCACAACAAATCTCAACAGCAGCAAGTACTAATGTGACTTACATTTATGTAACACAACTCAGCTCTTCCTCCATCAATAACTTACTATTGTTTCAAAATACCAAAATAATAATAATAACAGCAATAATTTTTGTTTTACCAAGTAAATAATTGCTTTCCCAAGCAGGTATATGGTATTTAAACACTCCCCACACACAGCTAGGAGAGTGAAGTTTGCCTCCCAAAGACAATTCCATCCATTGAGTTTTGACAGGACAAACAACTCCATGGAGGAACTTAGTGAATATCTGGCAAACCATGGTCGTGGGTAAATTAATCTCCCAGGAAAATAAGAAAGCTAAGTTATTATGCTGTCTTGTTAAAAGTTGTGTATTTTTCTTCTATTTCTACAGCATTTGAATGCACCTTGAAGAGTAAAATGTAGTTTAATGCTCTGCTGACTGTATTGCTTGCAGGGAGATGCCTGAGCTACAACACAGGCTAATATTTAACTTATAACAAGCTCTTTGTTTTATACTCACAATTTGTTCATTATCCTTCCCTGGATAAATATGTAACTGCAGTCCTATTTGATGGGCAATAGGAGTGAGAAAGCAGAGGTGAAAATTGTTCTACTCAATAAGACCTATTAGTTTCCCTTTGCTACAAACAAGCATTCCCAGCCTCAGAATTTCCCAGCTGATTTAAATCCTCTTCCTGCCCTTTTATACACGATACACACTTCTCTCTTTTGAATTTCTTTTTCAGTGCAAAGACAAAAAAAATGCCAATTCAGTGTGGTGTGGAGCCAGCCAAGACCAGCAGCAGCAAGAGGAGCTGAGAGGAGAAAGGGAAATGGTGCTGAAGAGGGGAGCTGAGGTCTCCACCTCAAATGTCCTTCTGAATTGAAAAGGTCACTCCAGTTACAAAGCTGCTGCATTATTACTTCATGCAAATGTGAGCTGAGGTTTTTTTGAGCCCTTTAAAGGCTTTTTGTGTGTAGTTCCAGGCTGCACAGTTTGGGAGGTCAATGTTCTTGCTGCACCTTTGGACTGCTGTGAAGCCAAGTGCTCAAGTGGCTGTAACAGGGCTCTTCATGCACAAGATCAGCTCCCCCTGCTCTTCTCATTCCCAGGTCTTGGAAAAGTGTGTTCACATCTCCACCACCATGCACCTGGGATGTGCTGAATCAAGGGAGGAGGCTGGGATAAAATGCCCTGTTTAATTTGATCATGTTTTTACAGGGAAAATAAAAGCCCATACCTCTCCTTGACTCTAATTAGAACAGCACATAAGTGGCAGCAATGAAAATAAAGCCACTAACACAGATGTTTCTTGTCTTAGAAGTTTCAAAGAAGGAAAGAAAAAAGGCAGCACCAGAACTTGAGAGATCTGTAAACTTCTCAAAGATATTTAGTTGTTTAATTCCACATTGCTTTAGTAAAACTTAAGCCCCTAAATACATTTAAAGATATATATTGTCTATGATTCCTTAATAACTAAAGTGAAAGGTCCTACAACTGAGCCAGGGCAACCCCTGATACCAGCACAGGCTGGGGGGCATCCTGCCCCTCTGCTCCCAGGGTTCTGGGGAGACCCCCCTGCAGGGCTGGGGCAGCTCTGGAGTCCTCAGCAGAGCCAGGGAGCTGCTGGAGCAGGGCCAGAGGAGCCCCAGCAATGCTGGGAGGGCTGGAACCCTGGACTGGGACAGACTGGGAGAGCTGGGGGGGTTCAGCCTGCAGAGGAGAAGCTCCAGGGAGACCTTCTGGGGGCCTGGCAGAGAGATGGGGACAGAGTTTGGAGCAGGGGCTGTTGGGACAGGACAAGGGGGGATGGTTTTATGCTACAAAAGGGGAGATTTAGATGAGATAGAAGGACATTTTTGAAACTGAGGGTGGTGAGGCTCTGGAGCAGGTTGCCCAGAGAGGCAGGAGTTGCCTCATCCCTGGAAATATTCGAGGTCAGGTTGGGGGGGCTCTGAGCACCCTGCTGTAGTTGCAGATCCTTGCTCCCTGCAGGGAGGTTGCACTGGGTGACCTTTAAAGGTCCCTTTCAACCCATGGCATTCTATGATTCTAGATCTTAGACCTTAAAGCCAGAACATAATTTCTTGCTTTAACTGTTAAGTGCCAGATATAAAGAGGTAGAAAAAACCAACAGGATAGTAAAATGTTATTCTCCAGCTTCTGCAGTTCAGCCAAAAAAAAAAAGAACTTCTGCAGGGTCCAAATGCAGTAGAGCTGGAGCTGATGAATCTCTATTGGCCTGTGAACTTCACTGCCAACTTCTCTTACATTCCTACTGTAAGGGTCTCAAAATATCATTGTAATAATAAATATTAATAACAAAATAACAGGGACTACCAACTCCATAGATAGGATGTCTTTTCACAGGATTTTTCATGTAACTGCAGTGTAAGTTTTTGAGATGTTGCTTTTTCAGTGCTTTTTATGTTACTGCAGGAATCAGAGAGAAATAATTTCTTTGACATGTTATGTAAACCCAACAGAGAAATGCTGGAGGGAGGATTTGGGAACTGCTAGTTGCATATTCTACTGGAATAAAGAAAGGAAGGATTAGGATAATTTCTGCACCTTTGATGGGCTTGTATTATCTCCAGGTATTGCTGAATCATTGAGACCATAGAACTTCCACCAGGCAGTTGTAAAAACATTGGGGACAAGCAGCATTTCTGTCTAAAATTCACTACTTTGATGCATGTATTGAATTATTTTTGTTTCTTTTTATAATGCCACCATGGAGAATATCACCAGATTTACCTACAAGGTCTTTTCTGACCACCATCCCCCTGCACATATCTAGAGACATAAATAGAAGGACTGCAATTCTTCTGGAAAGAAAAAGAAAATATTTTGCAACTTGCCATTATCTTATAAATTTATTTACCAAGTAGCATAAAGAAAATAAGTTTTAATCTCTCATTGGGTATCTTCCCCCTTGAGAGCTTTACATTGTACAACACAAGTAGATCTGTGAATGTCCAAGGAAACAGTAGGAAAAATCATGGCCACAAATGTGATGTGGGAAAAGGTTTGTGCACCTGATATTAATCATATTGAACCACACACTTCATGAGCAGCAAGTATATTTAAAAACCCATCATCCTAACCATTCTTACCCCTAAGATACCCAGTTTAAACATTCTGCATTGCAGGGTGTTAGCAACAGATGGACTGTTACGGTGTGTGACACAAATACCTACTAAGAATTAAATATATTTTGTATCAATATTGTGGTTGGGAAATACATATCCTCATGAAGAGTCATTCCTGTGAGTAAGCAGCATAGTCTGGTTTTAACTGGGGGGGAGGTGCTGGGGAATAACAAAATCATTCCATGGAATGGAGTAACTACCTGCAACAGCTCCATTTTCATAGGCAGTCAATTTTAAATTGTATATAGTACACAAATTAAAGGAAATAATAATGATTCACAGAAGAAATTTTTAGTGTAGGGTGAATTTTTACAGGTTTAATGAAAATCAAGGCTTAGGGCTGGGCCAGCCACTAGACCTATAACAGATGCTCTCTGTTAAGCCCTCTACTTCTCTGACACCCCTCTGGCCTTTTCTCAGGCAGTTCTTCCTGTACTCAAGTTTTATTGTGCTTTCTGCAATAAAATCAAAGAGGGTCACTTGATTACATTACACAATAGAGTATCTGACTCAACCTGATATATATCTTTAAGATTTTTGCAAACCCCAGGATTGCTAATGTTGAAGCCAATAAGAAGCAAAATTAGCTCTAGCACTCTTTTCTTGAGTAACTCAGACACTAAAAAAGAAAATCACATGGTAAAATTGCTTCCCACTCTTAAATCCTGTGCTGTGTCACAAGCTAAATAGCTCTAAATTCCCATAAAGTCTATCTGCTCCTGAAGGAGGTGATCCATCAGCTTGTTAGTATTCTGTTTGCAGGTTAAATATTCACTAATGGTTTATTAACACATATATTGTAGTTGATCAACTTTGATTAATGGCCCAGTGCTACAAAGTTTCTCATATTTAATACATATTTTCAGTATTTCCTTATTGCTTTATCAAAATAAATTACAATAACTGTCTAATAATTGTAAATCAATACAAACCACGGAGTAAATAATTCTGAAGCAGAGAGCTGTTAAAAAGTGAAATGTCAGTCCAAACTTCTCTTTCAATGCTTTATTATACTTTGCCTGCTGATTTTTAGGTTTTTCTGAACCCTCAGCAATGCTAGGACACTATATTGGTTGAACCACCTCACTTGGACACATTTTCTCTTCTTGTCTCAGTTCATTGAGATTAGGATCTTGTTCCCACATTTGCTACAGGCTGAAGAGGGAAGTGTGATTCCTGAGGTCTTGTGGTTAACTTTATTTTACTTTGCCTCTGGCTCTCCTTTGCTTTCTCTTCTATTTAGTTCTTTTAATTGAAACTTGTGCATGCACTGAAACCAACAGAACCTTGTATGTGTACCTTGCATAGAATGAACCACAGATATTTGGTTTCAGCCTTAAGAAGACAAATCTTGTCTAGATTGAGGTTGGAAGGTGTAGTTTTCAGTGGCTGCTCCCCTGGGTGTCCTCCACCCTCAATGGAAAGAAAAAAACATTTTTAAAGAGCAGTTCCCAGAGTGGCTATGTGAAGCAGGCAGGATACATCTTCCTCCACAGCTGACAAAAAAAAAAAAAGGGATGACTAACTTTGATTTGACACCTACCTTTTGCATGGCTAAAGTTAAGGAGGATGACTCATACTGTTAGTGTACTGGTCTCCCTCTTTAGAGAACAAGAATTTTGTTTATTGCTCCTGTCTTTATGTAGCCCTTGCTCCAAAATGTCTTCTAGTCTTCTGGTCTTCCCAAAACACATTTGACAGCATCAGTCTATTGAGTTGAAATCACAGGTCAGAGTCAAAGCTTTGTGGAGACCAAAAGCCCCTGGGTTTAACTGCAGGATGTGTTATTTGGTGAAGAGGCTTTCAATAAATGTTAGTCTGGTTATTTGCCCTGGATTGGCCAATTTGTTTAATGCTTCCTCCTCTTTCAGAGTGGGCCATTACATCTGGGATGATTTTGGGTAGTCAGGATCCTAGTGTGAGTGCAAGTACTTCTAACAACAAAGGCTGTGCTGTGCTGGAGTGAACCAACCCCTGCCAGCACAACAGGCTCTTAAAATCACTGCTAGTTCTTGCAATCCTCATTAAAAATCACTTCTCACCAGTTCTATTGACAAGCACCAAGGTACCTTCTCTGAAGATTTCTGCTACCACATCTCTGCTCAGGGAAGTCTTCCAATGCTTGATGAGAACAACTTAATTTAAGACACCCCCACACCCCTCCTTACAGCTGAATATCTACATTTGCTTTGCTGCATGGAAACAGCTTTTTTTTTTTTACTAAAAAACCCATCATAAACTACTGATATAAGTAAGCCCTGATAAATTTTTGCCTGCTGGTCAATAAACTGATTTAACTGTCAATGTATCCTTCTTAGCAATATCTTCTAGTATCACAACACAGCTTGGTCCTGCTTGAGAATTAAAATCACATCCACAACTTCAGCTGCAGGCAGTAGATGGAGATGACCCAACATATCTCAGAAATAAAGCTTATAAGAGTATTTAGGTGCAGCTGCTCTGCAGGAAGTTTTCTGGATTACTTAAAAATATCAGAGACAAACAAAACCAAATGAGGTGCATGGGAGAATGAAGTACACAAGACACTAATTCTCAGCATCAGTGAGTTCTAGTGTGCTACTGAAGCCCAGAAACACATGCCATGTGTTTATGAAGAACTAAGCATTCCCAGCTCTCTGTTGTAGCAGGTACAAACAAGTCTCTATGTTAGAAGATGATGTGCAATAGAAAAAAAAAAAATAGAATAATCTGATTTTCCCCAAAGGACAATGTAACTTCTTGCAGAAGTGCATAAACCATGGTCTAATATTGAAGATTTATAGATGATAAACTCAGAAGACACCATTATGTTCACCTAGTCTGACTTTGGTGCAGTTCATAATATATATTATTTTTCCCTAAGTGCTTTCGTGTATCAAGGTTAAAACTTTTGGCAGCATTAGAACTCTTCTCCTAGAAAAAAAAATTCCCCATAAAGACTTAAAATGATGGGGAACCAATCACATAGTTTTGTTACAGAATCTCCCTAGTTTAAAAATGTGTGGTTTATTTCCAAAATGATTTAAATTATTTTGTCCACTGGTTTTTGGCATCATTCTATCAGCTAAAGAGCTTTCCATTATCTGAAGTCTTCTCTCCATGTTCCTACTTATAGATTAGATCCTGTCTTAATAATAATCTTTTCTCAGATAAATGAAATCAATCTTGTTTAGTCTTTGACTGTAAAGGTTTTCCAGACCTCAATAAATCCAAACACTCTTGTAAACTCTCTGCTTTGCAAGGTGTGGTTTCATATCTTAAATATCTAACATATCCTCTTCTATTTGCATTACTTTTCCTGATTTTATTGAAATTTCTGCAGTTTCAATCAGGTCACCTCACCAAAGGATTCAGAATGCTCTGTGAAATCAGCCCTTAATTGCAATTATTTCTTATAACTCAAAACTCTTGCTGATAATTAGTGTAGGGATGCTGTCTGATCCCTCACCTCACATCTCCATGCATTACAGCAATAATCTGGATTTGATGAGGTTTGTAGAGATTTATGATGGAACATACTCCTGTCATGTTTGCAAAGACTCCTCTCAGACAAACACAGGTATTCTTCCTTTTATTTCTTTCTATCACAGCTTAAAATGCCAGTTCAGCTTTTCACTTCTGGATGGCTGTTTCATAGATGATTTGATTTACTTATTTGATTTTAATTCCTTTTGCCTTTAATTAACTGATTTGGTGGTCTAGTTGCAAATACCTTCCTCCAAAAATTTACCAAAATAGCTGGCAGAGTTTAGATGCTGATTGGTCAAAGGCTGCAAATACCACAGACTACTTTCTTTACTTGCACATGAGAGGTGCTAACAGGATTTGTGACAGCATATGGGCTAGTTTCACATCACTTCTAAAACATTTCCAAGCTACCTCACCCCATGGAGTAGTCAGAGAGATATTGACTTGGTTACTCTGTTGTATATGAGGAAAGGCTTTTGTAGTTCTAAGCTTAAAGGAGTCCATTTAGGGAAGAGTGTCACTATACTGCCAATTTTTCATCTTTTTTTTTTAACCTTTCTTCTCATTTACATGTGTTTCAACTGTCTTACAGAAGGTGGTAGCAGCTACTCTAGAGAAAGCTTTGTGCCTCTTACATGAGTTCCTTTTACAAGAAATTCTGTGAAATACATGGGGGTTTTAAAGTTGGAGACCACTTTGCTCTTTAATCCTATTTTTTTATCTAGAAAGCAGTTGAAATAATTCTTCTCAAGTGAAAATATGTTAAGGAATAGGAACATTCCATGTGTTTTTCATGTGTTTACAGCCAAGAAGTCAAATTTAAATCAGAATTTCAGCACCATAATCTTTTAGCAAATGTTACCAGCTGTTCGGCTCCACACTTTCTTCCTTCTAAGAGGGAGTAAGAAAGTGAAAATCCATCATATCAGTCAGCTAGTGCTTCTCAGTACCCTTACCTTGACAGATGATACATCAGAGTGCCCATCTTTCTGGAAACTTTATTTTTAATAGGCTGAGATCCATCTTCCTGCAAATACTGAAATAAAAATATGCACCAAGTCATTTGTAACTGACTTGAGCCTATATATAAATAAATATGCTTGCTTTTTATATGTTCTTCTGATAAATAGTACTAAAATTTTCTTCTACATCTATTTTTTCTGTCTGCCTATATTGGTTTGCATTGAAATGGCCAATGAAAGTGGCATGGCTGCTCTTGTACTTTGATATACTTCCAAATGCAAAGAAGTGAGAGAACCTTAAAAAAAGGAAAAAAAAAAAAGGAAAAGTCTAATTGGCCTAAATTTTTTTGAGAAATAAAAAAAAAACAAACAAACAAACAAAAAAAAACAAACAGGGGGAAAGAAATCCTCAAGAAAGGGAAATACAAAAGTAAAAACCACAATAAAGCATTTTCAAAGTAATACAGTCAGAGATCCCCAAAAAAATCCTTCTTCATACATACAGAATTATGTATTACATACCATTCTAAATGATATATTTAATATCATATAATTATATTGTTTCCACCCTATGTGCTATATTACCCAGACTGCATTATTTTCTCATAGCTGTGCAGAGCCCTGCATGATAATGTCAGATGCTACTGTAATAAAGTTCAATATATAAGCTCACTGTAATAAAGGAAAATAAATTCTCTGGGAATGAACATGGCTTTTAAACACTATAATCTTCGTTCATACAATAGCAAAACAGTGTTTTCACCCTGAACAGCTAAAATATGTAAGGTAAAATAGCCTCTAATCTGGGCTTTGTGCCAGACAGGTGTGACCTTGGTGGCAATGGGAAATAACAGGCAGCTCACACTGTACATTTCTAGTAACATAGAAACAATCCTAGAAAATATGATTAAAAATTTTTTTTTCTCCTCTCTAGCAAACAAGAACTGCTTTGAAAAGCCAGTTGAAGCCACACACCTTCTATACCAACCTGGGTAGCCTAAAAACACTGGGGTTTCTGGATGGCAAAGCTGCAGTAAAGTGAGGAAAACAAATGGGGCATATTTAAACCCAGGACATTTTGTATTTTCATTTGTTATATAGAGGAGCTTGCCAAAGCTTCATTTGCAAACACCCCTTACCTTATCTTTCTTTAAATCCTGGTTTCATAGAATCACAGAATTGCCATGGTTGGAAAAAACCTTGAAGGTCACTGTGTCCATCCATCAACAGAAAACCAACAAACCAACTAAACAACCAACTAAACATCCAACCTACCAAACCAAACCACAAAAAAAACCCCCAAAACAGAAAAACCTACCTCACCATCCCACTAAGCATTTCCTGGTGTGCCTCACCTGCATGTTTTTTGAACACATCCAGGGATGGTGACTCCACCACCTCCCTGGGCAGCCAGGTCCAGCACCTGACTGGTCTTCCAGTAAAGAAATTCTTCCTAGTATCTAATCTAAACCTCCCCTGGTGCAACTTCAGGCCAACTTCAGGCCTTTAGCTCTGTTGATATTTACTTAAGAGGCCACATTCATCCCACTACAGCCTCCTTTCAGGAGAAAGTGATGAGGTCTCCACTCAGCTTCTTCTTCTCCAAACTAACCAATCCCACCACTGCCCTCCTCCTGCTGGACACACCATTCCTCATGAATGCCAGCAGGACAGTGACCTTCTGGGCCACATGCTGGCTCATGTTCAGCTGGGTGCCACCAGCACCACCCAGTTCAGGACACAGCCTTGTTAAACCTCAAACAATTGCCTTTGGCCCCTTGATCCTACCTGTCCAGATCCCTCTGCAGAGCCTTCCTACCCTCAAGATACCTGAAGCTTACAGCTCATCTCATAACCCACTCATGCCTTCCACTTCAGCTCCTGGTGTCCTTTCACCCTCTACCCTTGCATTAGCAACAACAAAAATACTAGAAATGCATGAAAACTTGATTTCATTTTTGTTATTGTCTGCTGACTAAAATGAAAAAAAAAAATCAATATTTACTTTTGATAATTTATTTTGCTTTCATTTCTAGTCAGTCTGGCGAATATGAAAGGAAAGATGAAATTATTTTGAATTGGAAAAGTACTGGCTTGACTCTAAACAAAGTAATTAAAATCTTTTCATAAACTCTATTTTTATTATAAAGGAATTGATTTTTTAAACAATTGTTATTTTAAAATGATTTTTTCTAGCTGTTTTCCTTTTTTCAAATAGTACACACACATTTTGATTGACACGATTCAGCTTATTTTTGTTTTCATCAGATTCAATAGGTATGATTTCCAATACTCCAAAACATAAATGAGACAGAAAACATTGTAATATTTCTTTGCTGATATAATTTCTGTTCAAGTTCAGCCTTCATGTCCTGTTTTCATGTGTTCATGTCTTAATCTGTACAGTTTGCTGGGCAATGATGCCTCTGGTTAGTGTTTGTGCAACACCTGCCACCAAATTTTCAACCTCAGTATGGAAATTCTATTTATAGCCCAAAATCCAGCAAGGGATGGAACTCACCTACCTTCCCAGATTTAAACTGAGATCAGATACCTCCCAACAGAACAAAAATAGTCACATGAGGAAAAGAATCATATAGCCAAGTGGAAGCACTTAAGGATTGTTTAATGTCTGTGTACAAAGCCATTAATGAGAATATAGATTTTGCCAAGGAAGTTGGCAAGAGATGATGAGAGAAGAGTCCTTAAAGGATTTATCTATACTCATTAGCTTAAACCTTTAAGGAGACAACGTAAAATGATTTTGTTAAGGTGTCAACTTAAAGGTCTAACAAATGTTGGAGTAGCTTTGGATGAGAAAATTCACCTTTTGGTGTGCTTTAAATAGCTTTCAGAGCCAGATCGAGTTGGGACAAGAGTACAATTACTTGAGGAGAACTGACTGCACATGGCTCCTGTTGGGAGATCAAAACATCCAACCAAGGAGCAACCAACTATCTATCTAAGTATCTAGTGCAGTCAGATCAAAAATGGGTAGAGTACATGCATATATTTATTTATGTATTTGTATTATCTTTTTTTTTCTTTTTAATTGGCATTTGGAAAGAAAATATTCTTATTACATAACGATTTGCTCACAGCTCACATATATCCAAAGCTATTGATGCTCTTCACCCAATCCTGGGTTGTTTGTAGGAATGGGACATTGCAAAGTTGTTGTAGGCTTCTGGAACAATGGTTGTCTTCTTCATTACATCATTGCCAAACAGACTTTTTAATTAAAAAAAAAAAAAAAAAAGAAAAGATAGGTGCACAGCATAGGATTTGTCTTCTATGCTCCCCAGCTGAATCATATGCCATGTTCTGCAGACTCAGGACCTCCTAAATCTATGGGATGGTCCCATTCAGTGGCAGAAATGTGGGTGTGGGGCAATGATCTCAAATTTCTGGTCCATTTTCAATTAGGATATGTAGTGTCCTTTCCTGATATAACATAAAGGACACAGAGTGTCAGTATAGCCTTAGGATATCATAAAAAATAACTGCACTAATTATTCCTAGCTGAATTATAGAATGAAGGGATCCTGAGTGCTTATTTTTTTGGTTGTTTTTTTTCTTTTTACACCCCTCCACTCTGATCCTCCTCTGATCCTGTAGCACTTTACAGTTTCAGGAGTATAATCAGCAATTCTGTGTGAAAATTTATCATCTGATTAAACACTGCAGGCTCAGCCCGATAGGAAGAACTGCCTAAAAATAAGGAATCAATTTTGAACCAAGTGTTGTAATTTTAAAATCACTACTAAAAGGTATGTGCTAATGTGATTAGTCAGGGATGTAATTAGAAACATTTTGATGATGGCTTGAGTGTATGACATTTCTTGCTTAGCCATGAATTTTGGAAATTATACAATCTGATTCAAGTTCACAGATTCACAGATATTAGGGGCTGGAAGGGACCTAGAAGATCATCTAATCCAACCTCCCTGCCTGAGCAGGGTCACCTAGACCAAGTCACCCAGGATCAGATCCAGGCAGGTCTTGAGTGTCTCCAGAGATGGAGACAAGTTCTCAAAGTTACTTTTGGTTTGAACTCTGTACACTATAGAATTGGAAAAAAAAAATAAAAATTGTAAATTCCTTTGAGGTGATGCTCTTCTGATGCTCCCCCTGAAAGCCTTTGTTACAGCACTGCTCTTGTGTCACAGCCTTTATTCAGAGCAAAAAGCAATTTCGAGCAACCCAGCTTCATGTCAGATTGAGCAAAGATTAATCAGACTTGCAATCTTGAAGAGAGTCTTTAGGGAAGCACATTATACAGACACATTTAGCACAAGCTCTGCTGCTGAGCTGTCCAGTTCTTAGCCATCCAGTGAAGCTTCATGGTGAAGTCACAGTCACAGAGTGTGAGGGGTTGGAAGGGAGCTAGAAGATCATCTAGCCCAACCTCCCTGCCAGAGCAGGGGCACCTAGACCAAGTCACCCAGGAACAGATCCAGGGGGGGCTGGAATGTCTCCA
>JANHGL010018077.1:45730-57681 GCA_024611195.1 Ceyx melanurus
GCTCTCTCAGCCTCTCCTCAGCAGGGAGATCTCCACTCCCTGCAGCAGCTTGCTGCCCTGCACTGGACTCTCTCCAGTAAATCTCTGTCTTTTCTGCTTTGTAGCATGAACCACACTGCACTGCAGATTGGGCCAAGGAAAGCAGTACTTGAGCTAGGACTACCTTTCAGAGGCTTGGCTGTGGGAGAACATAAAAATCAGGGTCACTGCTCCCCTGTGAATGAGGCCAATATCTTACAAAATCAGGTGGAACTTTGTAGCTGCTTGTTCTAGTGGGAGTTCTGTTGCTAGGGGTCATGATCTGATTGTTTTGGTGGAAAACTAGTAAAGAAAGATGCTTTTTGTAAAGGCCTTATTAAAAAAAAAAAAAAAAGTTTATAAACACAACCAGAGGAGTATTAAATGGATACAGATAGAAAAGACTTCACTGAGTGCCAATGTTCTGGATGGTTCTGCATTCATGTGAGGAAGGAAAAACAGAGAGTTTGGGATAGAAGCTGGGACTGCAACTATAAGAACACATTGAAGTTTGGCAATGTAGATCTGATGCCCTTTATGTGTAGGGATCTGAATCAGCAGTTTTATCTTTAATAAAATATTAAAAAAAAAAACAACAAACCCAAACATTTTCTTGGTGCATATGAAAACTGTTCATTCTGGGGAAAAATAACCAATATTTTTAATGACTAGCTGTTCAGAAACAGCCTACTGTACAAAAAAAACTGCACAACATTTTGCTTCTGTGTACACTGGATATTTTCAAGGTTGTACAACCTGTCTTTTTTGTTTTGGTTTTTTTTTTTCCTTCCTCTGTGAAAGCTCTGTATAGTCCTCTGTATAATTTGCCAAATCAAATGTTCTTTCACATAATCAGTGATGGATGGAATGTGCAGATGTTTCATCATCATTTAGTAGTGAGTAAACCTCTCTCTAGATCCAGTTTCTCCAGATCTCCTTATCCATTATGTACTACCCTGTTCAAAACTATGACTGATTTTTGCTATACTGAATCCTTTCCACAGAGTGACTTTCTTTAATACTCTCTTATTTTAAAATAAATGCCATTTATTATTTTTTCCTGTGGCATTCTGGTTTTAGTTTGTGTTTTATGTCTGTTCTTCTGGTTTTCTTTTTTCATATTCAGAGGGGATGTTGGGTATGGTTATTTCAGGATTAACCCATCTTTTATCAAAAGGTTAAAAAACCTTCTCTGTACTGCAGGCTTAGTATTTCTCATGGCTTAGCTGGGCATAGGGAAGTGTTAAGGATATTATGGCAAATGTTTGGCACAATGGGGTGAGTCCACAACTCCCCTGACACTGCAGTGACTGTGAGAAAGAGACAGTAACCACAGGCTGATTAAATATCAGTATCTTGGAGGAAAACTGGCACCCTGTGACTTGTCTTTCTTGCTCCTGACATATTGCAGACTTTTGTTTAAAGTGTGCACAATTTTGTAGATACTTGGGAGATTTTCAGCAGCAGCAAAGATAAAACAGAATCACTTTTGTTCTCCTGCTAAAGCTCTTTTCATGTAGTGTCATTAGCTACTTAACAGCCATGTTTATTCTGAATGTCTTGTACATCAGGCCATGGGAGCAAGAACATTCTTCACTCTTTTTTTTTTTCCTAAAACAAACATTCTGAACACATTTTCTAACTCAGGTTTATGAACCCCCATTAATCCTGCTGTAACATCTGCCCTGGCTGATCCCAGAACTCTGCATGACCCCCCAAAATGTCAGAGCACGACTGCCCCACTAGTCCATAATCCTCTCACTTTGGTGATCTGCCTAAAAACTCAAAAATGTGAGTGGGGGAGGAGGTCAAACTGATCCCTAACAAGACAGCTGTGACAAAATCATGTAGGCAGATTTATTTTCCTTCCAAACCTGGAGCAATACAAGCAGATGAGAACTAATGAGTATCAATCTGGTACAAAATTTTCTCTTTTTAGTTGGAGTAATGTGGATTTCTCCTATTTGATGATTTGGCCCTTTAGTTCTCATTAGTGACAAATAAATACGTTTTTATAGACAGAGTTGAAAAAAACCCCACATTATCTCTGAAGACTGTTCCTGGGTTCTGGTGTAATACCACTTGGATTAAGTTGGGAAAACTTAATTAAAACCAAAACATCTGAATTTCTCAAGAGATTGAAGTGCAGTTTGTTTCCTCCTTTCTAGGGATGTGTCTGACCCTGTTTATTTTCTGTTGTAAAGTAAATTATACACACAAAACAATTGCTGGACTCGAGTTGTACTGTGTTTTTATGAAGGAACAGTTTTGTGCTGCCCTCAGTAGGGGGACAGACAAGAATTTAACATTTACCTCTGCTGTTTGCCAAGAGCCAGCTGGTCTGACATCATCTGTGTATTACCAGGACAACTGGCAGAAGCAAATCTTGATGAGGCATGTCTTTATGGGGGGTCAAAAACCTGAACACAATCAAAGTTGGAGATACTTTAAGATTTTGAGAGGGATGTATAGAAAATACAGGACAGAAATCCACAGAAAGATAATTGCTTACATTACTGAACACTGAGGCCCTTTTAAGTTGAGCTTTCCTAGCAAAGCTGCAATAGCTTGACTACATTAGGGTCCCTCATCATTAAATAGTTTTTAGTTGATTTTATAAATACAGAAAAAGCTAGAGCTGTCTGTCCTGCTGTAGCTGAAGCAGGACACACACATAGAAAAACACACAATGTGGGGACTTTCACAAAGAAAAACCAAAAAACCCCACCCCCAAACCTGCAGAAACCTCTTTTTGTGCCATTTGCTAGAGGCTTCTTGCTCACTGAGCAGCCTGCAGGAGGTGAGGGGGAGAAAAGCAGTCCCCACTCCTGCTGTTTGGCATGAGAAGCAAAGAACCTGAAATCCATTTATTGCCTGAAACCAGAGTCTAGTGCCTGCAGTCAGTCCACTTGAGCACTGGAAAGGCAGCCTTTCTGATTTCCATTTTACTGACACGAAAATGGTTTGAGGATGAAATGTGAAGACACAGGAGGCTCAGAAGTTGTGTGTGAGCCAACACAGGGGAGGTCTGCAGAAGAGGCAGCAGCAGCACCTCCTCTCCTGTGCTGCAGTCTCACCTCTCAGCACTCATTGCTATGGCTCTGCTTCACAATAAAGGTGTCAGCTTTAGTTCAGCTCACACTTTTGGTTCCAGGGAGCTAGCACCTGCTTTTGAATTTCCTCTGGCCTGGCATAACAGGATTTTCCAAGTGTGTATCATTACACATTGACTTCAGTAATTTGGACAGACTCATTAAACAGCTTCCTTTTTGTCTTTACAGCAGCAGCATATTTAATGTGTTACATAACACACCTACCTGGACTACTCTAAACTTTCTTGAAGGGCAGTATAGTTCTGTTTGGCCACGTTTATCTAAGCATCTAAGTCTCCTTTTGAAGATGCCAAATGTTCTTTCCATTACTATTCTGGTCACTTTTGGAGTTTCATTGTAATTTATAATGATACAGTTTTCATAGAGAAGCTGGAGATAAAAGAGAGAGATGAGGCAATTTTTCAATAGACATCCACTGTCACCTTATAAAAAAACCCTGTTATAAAATAAAAGTCCTCATTGTATCAGAGTGTATTGGAAGACCTAAGAGTTTGCTAAGAAAATATTCTTCCTGAAACATAGTGTTTGGAAATAACATTACAGAAGACTCTAGTAGGGGAGAGGCAAGATGAATAATATGACACTATTAAAGCATAATTGCTCCATATCTTAGTTTTTACAGGTTCAGCTGAGATCTGATGTCCACACAGCTATTAACTCATCAAACTACCTCATATTTTACATTTTTAGAACTCCCTGCAACTAATAAAAGGTAGAGAAATTCAGGTTTGAGCTGAACAAATGGGGGATCTTGTGATAACCACCTTTGCTCACTCCTTTTCCCCACTGTGATTAGCATTAGGTGCCTCATTATGGCAGATTGTGCTGCTCCTTGTGGAAGAATATTCCACATGGGTCAAGGCACCACACACATATTTATGTTCAAATAATGTTATGATTGTTTGCATGGTTTATTCTTCAATCATTAGTAAGATTTAAAAAACCATTTATAGGTTTGAATAAATGAGGTTTGAGCTCCAAGAGTTTTTTACTGTTAGGGAAATTGAGAAAGTATCAGTAACACACAGTTTGTGCACTCTGCATGGGATGGCCAGTGTTGGCAATTACCTTCCAGAAAATCAGCTGCTTGAATGGTAAATTTATCTTTTTTTCCTCTCCACATCATCTTGAACATCTTCATTTTGTCATCTGCTTTCATGGTGGGTGTATTTCTATGTGCTGCCTCAAATGTGTTCACAGCTAGTGCAGCAAAGCCAGATATTCTTAGGACTCAAATCCTTTTTACTGCTACATAAATTTCCTTTAAAACCTTTAAAACCACTGTGTCACACACACTGACTCCCAGTCTGACATGCTTTTGCCATGTCTAGAACCTGCCTGATGCCTCCAAGCAGTAGCAGGTCTTCTTTGAGCATACACATCCACAGAATCAATTTATCTCTATATTCCCAATACATGCTGACACATAAAGCAAATATACATAATAAAAACCATCTGATACATGCTGCTTTGCTGTGCCTGGTAGAAAATAATGCAGTAACAGACACACCTAAATGTCTGTGCCTATAAATGTGCTGTCCTGGAGCCAAATGTCCCTTAAGAGATTCAGAGCCCTCACATAAAGCTCTTGTTTTCTCAGCAGCTTTTTACAAATAACCAATTTCCCACCAGTGCTTTCCCTATTACTCTGAGCTTTCCCAAACCATATGCATTTAAAACCTCCTAACAGGGCAAAAACATTGAAGCATTAAAATGAAAGCATAAAATAAATGTAAAATAAATGTATCTTGCTCCTTGCAAGTCATCTGTAAAAGTCCTGTTAACATCGTGTGAGGGGAGGAGGTAAAACTTGAGCTAGAATGTAAAAATATTACATATAAATATATATACATAAAAATATATGATTATTTAATCAGGGATTTCTCTTTCTTTTGCCCTAAGAATAATTTTTCACTGGACTACATAACACCTCATACACAGGTAGATGAAGCATCTTTCTCTTCCACTCACAACTGCTTAACCTGTTTGAAACAACTGCATGGTTTAGAAGAGAAAAGAACAAGAAAAGTCTGAGTTTTATCCCTTCAAGCACAGTCCATTTCAACACATGCTGAAAAAAAATGCAGGTTAACACTGGCTCCTGCAATTCCTCAGCTCATTGATCTTAAATCAGCTCTTTTCTACCTGCTTTTTCAACCTATTACACCTCTGCCTGTCTCCCCCTTCTCTTTCTGCTCTCTAGCTGTCTGGTTCTTTGCTTGGATTCCAGACTTTTTTTCCCCTTCTTTCTTAGCAACTTCAGAGGAGCAGAAATAAGCTGCCATTAATCAAATGATTTTTTTTAATTTCTTGACAGATCTCAAGCATATATTGCTGTTCTTGGATCACATTTTGCAACTGTGGCATAAACCAAGAGACACGTCAGCAAATTGCAGAAGATTCAATTAATCAATAATAATAAAAAAAATAATTTGATAAATACAACCAGCC
The DNA here is from genome assembly GCA_024611195.1 of Ceyx melanurus. Lineage (NCBI taxonomy): Eukaryota > Metazoa > Chordata > Aves > Coraciiformes > Alcedinidae > Ceyx > Ceyx melanurus. The sequence continues at coordinate 51,313 of JANHGL010018077.1, forward strand.
TGAAAAACTTGGGAGATGACTTTATCTGTTTGTAAATGCACTGACAGAAAAACAAGGGGGCTTTTAGGTTGGTTGTTTGTTTGTTAGTATTTTGCTTTTACTTGCAGTATTGCCTAACTAAGTGTCCACCAGCACCAGTATCAAATGAGTTCCTTCTGTAAGATTTCATCCTTAAAGTCTGTGCAATAAATCTGTGCTATTTTTATACCTGCACCTTTGAGGGTTCACCTGTTTATTTACAAAGGACTAAATGCAATTCCCTGCATCTGCTTAGATTTCACTTGGCATTGTGCTACTGGAACAAAACCCAGAACTATTAAAGATTTTCTGGCAGTGGCTGGTAGCTATTCCACTGACTTCCATTTCAGAAAGCACTAGAAACATTTTAACCAATGTTAAGTGTCATTTATTTTTCAGTCACTGGGTATACAGAGCAGTAAACAAAGTCAATTAAACTAACAATACTGCAGCTAATGACATTACTCATTTATAAGGCTAAAGCTACGTTCTCGTGGGTTTCTGATTATGCAGATGTGAGTTAGAGCACGTGAAATTAGCCTTCATCTTGACTTTGATGAAGACAGAAAATGAGGGCATTGCAAAAAAATGCCTGGAAAATTTTCACCAGAGGAAAAAAAATTTCTGTTTTGACAGCAATGGCTTCGTCTTGACATATTTATAATACAAAACAAAGCTAAAATAGAAATATTTGTCAGAACCGTCATAGCAACCTGTGCTTTGATTTCATTTGCCAAAATTCTGTGATGGAAATTGCTCTTTTTTTACTAAGTATTTTCAGTAGTTTGCATGAAGAAATCATGAAATGCATCCTAGTAGAGAAATACCCAAAATAGGCCAGTGATAAGTTTTCCCCCCAATATTAATATTAAAATATAATATCTTGCAGTTTGCAAGACATCCTTCATTATTTCTGAGTTCATTCTTTTAATGCAAAGAATATTTTCTTTCTTGCCCTTTTTTGAACAGAATAGTTCATTCAGCTGTCATTCAGATATGAATAATGCTTTCAAAATGTAAATATTCCTGCAGCATCACTCCCACTGAAGGTGTGTTTTATGCAAGGCATGTAAAGCCTTGTGTAACTCTTGACCTGATCCATCAAGAGGTGCACCCATTTTCAGAAGTAATAAGCTGCATAATTCAGTTGGGATGTGCACAGCATCCCTGATATTGAAATAAAGATTTTTATCTCTATGTGACATGTTCATTTGACACACTGCATTCTTCTCACACTTCTCTCACAATTAACAGGTCCATGTGGATTTTTGGGATGTCATTTTAGTTTTGTTTGAAATCATATCCACTAAACTGGAAGTGGCTGAGTCTATGCAAGATAATTCTCTACCTTCACACACCTATGTGATTATTCCCCCTGTCATGACAGACAAACAGCAAAAGGAATTCTTTATATCAGTCTTTAAGTGCCAGTGAAAAGTGAGGACAGGGCAAAGCAGTGTGAAATACTCTAGGCTTACTGCTCATGATTTATTAATTTGTTCATAATGAAGAAACCTGAATTTTTATGTTGCTGGATTGCTACTGTAGATGAGAAGATTTCTTCATTGGAGTACAAGATCTTTAGCAGGAAAAAAAAAGGTTTGACCTTTCTAAAAAAGTTAATTAACAAGAAAGACTCTGTAAAATAGGTCAAAAGGTCCATTAAGGTGCAAGAAAGTTCCAGCTTACAACAGACCAGTCACCACCAGTAGTAGCTCTTGTCATCAGCTTTCCATTAATTAAGTTCTTGATTTTTCTCCTTTTACATCTCCTGCTCCCTTAAAAAAAAAAAATCAACTTTCTGTCATTTTCAGGATTCATCAAGACCTGAAGGAAAAGACCAGAATCATCCATAGTCTTTTCACCTGTGATGCAGACTTTAGTAACAACTTCATTAAACTTCTTCAAGCAAAGTTTTAGCTCAAAGTCTTTTGTGAGTTTTTACAGATGTTAATGGAAAGATGCATCATCTTGGGCTTCTGTCAACAGAAAAAAGAAAAGAAATTAGAAATTCAATGCACTTCAAGATGTGGGAGATAACTTCTGTAAATACTACTGTGTCTAAACCAAATCTTGATTCTATCTCACCACTGCTTTGTGGCCACAAGGTACTAGATATATAAGTGATGGCATTTCTTCTGATAAAAAATATTTAGCAAGCAATATCCCAAGTATCTGTTTTAACAATTAAGTACAGAGAATCTTTAATGTAGTGCAAATGAGAAATTAGAAATGAAAAGTTAGGAAAAATATTATTTATTTTTTTTTGTGGACCAAAAGTTCTACAGCCAGCTACTGCTGGGTTACCAAGATGCAAAGATATGGATATTCCCTGTCAGATTTTGTCTACTAAAAGTCTCAGAAAGACACCATAATAAGGCCTGAGAAAGGATGAAAATGTAGCCTGATACTTGTAAATGACATTGCAGAAAGGTGCTATGATTCAGTGGAGGAATACAGCAATTTTCCCATGGATGAGCAAGCACCAGACAGGTTTCCATCCCACCTCATACATACAGAAGCATGACAGGGTGTAATAACTGCAAAAGCAGAAGCTTGAGGGCAGTCATTTCCCTGAAGTGAAGTAAATCCATTGGCTCTTCAGCAGAGGAATACTTCATGAACTGCATTTGGAGCCTTGGCAGCACAGAAACCCCTTCTCCTCCTCTGACTGAAAACCTGGAAGAGACTCACTCTTAATCTGTGACAGTTATTAGGATGCAGATATTCATCCTTCTTTCTTTGGTCAGGAAAAGAAAGGGATTCTAGGGACAGGGCAGTTCCAGAAAACAACTTCAACTAGTTCTGCAAAAGCATGAGAAAAAAATATGCAGCAGATTTTAACCAGTGCCCCTCTGCCTTGCTCCTGCATCTCCTCTTACAAACTCAGTCTAGCTCCCTGCTTTGCTCTCTCTCTCTCATCCTCTTCTCCCTTACAGGCAACACTACCTGAGCACAAACTCTGTGTGTGTACAATCTACACTGGCTTACAGTTAGCAACATAATTGTTTAGCACTGTTAAGCTTCACTAATTGGCATCCCTAGCAAGAAAAAAAACCCCCACAGCATCCTGAGGTTGTGTAGGATTCAGAGTCCCAGGCAGATTTCCTGGTGTTTTGATGCAGTGTGTAAACAGAAGAAAACAGAGCTTGTTTTCCAAGGAGCTAACAACATCAGCAGTGCAAGACATGAAGTGTTTACAAACAACAGATGGGAAGCAGCTAGGAGGTGGTGGTCAACATGAAAAGAAATGTTCCCTGCTTAAGAGCTGCTTAGCTGATCAAGGTTTTTGTAGGGGAAAAGCTTTAAGATAGAAAACATATTTTTTTTCTCATGTATATGTAATAAAGACAATTTAGATGTAGAGAAACTGAGGCAGCTTTAAAGAAGTCAAGTGAGTTATTCAAGGAGGTTTAAGAGCAGTTACATTTTTCTGAGTCTCAATCTTTGCCTTAGCTGCTACCCATCCATGATTCATTTTATGTGTGAGAGATTTTATGTCATTTAAATCGAATATTCTGCAGTTTATAGCATATTCTCTGAATATATGAAAGATTTCTAAGCTGTTCTATCCCATTCCCACCCCTTCAAGGTATGGAGGTACAGTAATTCTCCTCTACATTGCCCTTCTGGCAGTGGAAGATGAGAGGTGGCCTCCACAAACACAGTCCCCTGCCCTGCTAATAGGTCCCATCAACTGAAGTTCAAAACCAAATTTTAACATTTAAAATCTAGCCCTGTGGTTTTGAGAAGTGATAATTTAAGGACAGGGCTTGTAGGTCTGCTGTGGTGGTCATGAATCTAGTCAACATTAGTCCAACAACAGCAAAGAGCAGGTTATTTATGGTAAATTTATTTATTATTTAGTATTTAAGGTAAATTTATTTATTATTTGTGCTTCTTTTGAATTTTTGAAGTCAGCTTTCTGAAAGAAGGGAAGGCACTCAGCTCATCCTCTCCAGCATGAAACAAGTGGAGAGAGAGAGAGAGAGAGATGATTTTCTCAAAACAAACTGCATCTGCTGCTTGCCTTCTAGTTTCTCCAGAGGTGCAAGACAGGGTAAGTCCCTGGGTGTTCTGACTGGCAGATTCTTTTGAGCAGAAGAAAACAGCTAAAAGAGACAGCAAAGGGCACAGCAAGCAGGAGCCTCTTTGTGTCAGAACCCACCTTGCAGGTGACTCTTTAGAGAGCATCCAATTTCAGTGACCTGCAGGGTGTGAAGGCTTTACTGTCACTGCACTGCTCATGCTAATTTCCAGCACAGGAGTGCCTCACTGCAAAGAAACAACAAACACTTGCTCAAGCAAATGTGCCAAAAGTGATAGATCTAAACCAAAATACAGGTCTCTAAAGAAGGAGGCAGAAAGAAGGGAAAGAAGAAGGTAGAAAGAAGGGAAAGAAGGAGGCAGAATGAAGGGAAAGAAGGTAGAAAGAGGGGAAAGAAGAAGGCAGAAAGAAGGGAAAGAAGGAGGCAGAAAGAAGGGAAAGAAGGAGGCAGAAAGAAGGGAAAGGAGGCAGAAAGAAGGGAAAGAAGGTAGAAAGAGGGGAAAGAAGAAGGCAGAAAGAAGGGAAAGAAAGCAGAAGGGAAAGGGATACATTTCTTTGTATTTTTCTGTCATTCTTACTCTAATAATTATTATTTTCCATGTATATGCTTAATATTTGAGTTCTCTATTGTGACAGACACTTCCTCAGTTGGCAAAGAATTAAAAAAAAATATGCAGCAAGCATTTACAAGAAGCACCCATGTGTGTTTTCACTTAAGCAGAACAGCCTTTTTGTTTGTCATGCTAATTGAAGTGCCCAAATCTGATGCTCTGATGTCTCTTTTACATCCATAGCTGAATGCTGGCAGTGGGAGATTCCATGGCAGTTGCAGGTAAATATCCTAAATTACCTAAATAAACAGTGTTAAGAAATTAAGTTTTCCTTGAGACAGTTAATGCAGATAAAAAACAAAGGGAGTTTCAAAATAGGCTGATAACCTAAAAGAAATAAATATCTGAAGAGTGGACAGAACCCTCATTGAATAATGAGAAAAAGAAGTTGCAGAGCTCTTCCCAGATTTTCAAATTTCTTTATTGTATTCAGGCAGACCTCTCAGCAGCCCAGTAAAAAGATCCCAGTCTTCTTTCTTAGGTAAAAGTAAACTGGACTAGGTAAGTAATGTGATTTGTTTCTTAAATTGACACACTGAACACAAACATGCAGAGAGAGTAGAATGAGTGTTTTGGTTTGAATTTACAAGACATGTGTATTGCAGTTTGGCTACTGGTGAAGGGAAATTCTGTCATTTTCATAATCATGCTTATTTACTGCCATGGACACTATCACTCAGCTCATTTTAGCCAATGCCTGGAGAAACATTTAGCTGACACTCAATTAGTAATGTATTGCAGTGTGATAAAGGGGCAGGTTATTTACTGTGTTCTTTTTGGGAACCTTGCTTGTTTCCATTTATTTTCATACTAGACCAGACAGTTACAACAAACTGAAGCACTGCCCCTACCTAGAAGGGTTGGCAATGCAAACAGCAGAGATCAGAGACACAAAAGCAAGAAATGGGAGGTGTGTAGGTAGATGTTCCCTCACATCACATGGCTCCATGCAACAGGATGGGAATGACAAGTAACAGTACCTAGAAAAGTGATTCGATGCAACCTGGAAAGCCTATTAAAGACACAGGCTAAATGCCTAGTTTACCTTAATAAACTACACATAATTTACACACAAAAATTTACATAAAGGGCAAGCTGTTCTATGTAGCATAATCTCCTTTTACACATGCAGAGTAAGTCACTTTTCAGTCCTAAATGACACTAGGAGGTTGAAATAATTTAAAGTATTTCTGTACACTGCTGACTGTGACTACTTACATCTGTTATGGTTGTACCAAGTATGTGCCATGATGAATCTTGTCACATTTAAATTCATATTCTCTGATTCTATGAACATGTTCCATCCAGAAGAAAGGGCAGAGGAAGGTGCTCCTGCATAGCAATAAAACTCCTTCAGCTTGGTAAGATTAGCAATGGAAGTGAAGTAACAGGAAAAAAAGCAAAGCACGAGGCTTTGCAAGCAGCAACAAAACCTGACTGGTGCAGAAAACATAGGTACAACACCCAGGTAACAAGAGAGCCCTAAGTGAAGTTTTCATAGTTGGAGAGGAGAGCAGCAGTTCTTACAACCGGTCTTAACAGCACATTCAGAGAATCAGAGAATCATTTGGTTGGAAGAGACCTTTCAGATCATCAAGTCCAACCATTAACCCTACACTGCCAGGGTCCCTAAACCATGTCCCCCAGCACCACAGCCACACGGGTTTGAAACACCTCCAGGGATGGGGACTC
>JANHGL010018078.1:0-11206 GCA_024611195.1 Ceyx melanurus
AAAGAAAGAAAGAAAGAAAGAAAGAAAGAAAGAAAGAAAGAAAGAAAGAAAGAAAGAAAGAAAGAAAGAAAAGAAACCAATTTTTTGTTTCGTTCTTAACTTTTCGGTCAGTTTGTTTAAAAAGACCCACACAACAGGACACGAGAAACAATCATAACACAAGTTACAATTATAAAAAATTCCATCAAAATTGCTAAAGCAATGAACACGGTACTAGGATGCTTGCGATGGGTTCTGAACATGCTCATCTCTCTTGCCCACCATTTACTTCCATCACTTCAGAATTTGATCAAGGACTTTAAGATCCCTAAAGAGCAATTATAATATGCATACATTTCCCAATAAAGGCCAAAAATAGCTTTCAACAGGGTACTAATTCCACCTTGAAGTCCACATAAGCTACACACACATGCAATGAAAAAACACATTGTGGCAAGTTTAAGGAAGCAAGGATGTGGTCTTCACTTTGTAAGAGCAAAAGGAAAACTACTCCACGGGAATTGTTTGGCAGAACTATATGGTCTCTGCCCTAATTAGGCACTTCTGGAAGACCTACTACTATACTATGGTTTCTGGTCACTACATAAAATTTAAAAAATAACAGACAGAACTAATATTCATAAAGTGGTACTTTAGCAACCTAATAAATTCATAATGTTTATCTGTCACTGGTTTCAAAGTCTGAAAAAAAACCTGCTATATTCACCAAGCTCTGCAAAGCACACCTACTGATCTGGCGGCAAGTGGAATATGTTCTCTAGCTGCAACAGTTTCTCGTTTGTTCCATCCCAGGTACCTATGTCATCACTCATTTCCATTTATTTTTCTTCTTTTTTTGTTTTAACTGCTCAGCTAATTCTCTGTCTGTTCTTCACAAAATATTTAGCTATTTCACAATTACGTCTGTGCCTTTCTCCACACTGCCTCCTGGTAGTTTCTATACCCCTGCAGATTAAAATAAGAGAAACTTGTCAATTTGGCCTCAGTAAAAACATTAAATGAAACAGAACAGAGTCTTTATGCACTAAACTGCCTGGCAGAAGGATCCTCAGTAGAGATGCACAGAGATAATCCAGGTACTGGAGGCAATCTACACTTGTTAGGATTGACATCACATGCCAAGTGGTTCCACTTCTCAGCCAGAAGTGAGACATGCTCAGCAAAACAGACACTGCAATCAAGATAAAGACAAGCAATGAAAAGATCATCTCCAGAGTCCCAGAAGTTTTAGATAAGTTAGATGAGAAAGACATCATCAGAATCTGTTTCTTGTATACCAAGCTCTAAATTCTCATGTAAGTAGTATTGATTTGCCCAAAACTCCTTTTTTCAACAACACAATATATCTTGTAAGGTATAAGGTCATCTTCATCAACAGCTAGAAAGCCCAAATATTTACTTTTTTTTTTTTTCTAATGTATCTGTAAAATACAAGTTTCACAGACAAATTATGATCTTATGCAGAGATCTACATAGAACCTCATGGAATTACTTATGATTTACACTGGCACTATGGGGACCATAACATTCATAGTAATATATTCAAAATAAGAAAAATCATCAGCTGCATCTGTTACCTGGTTGCTGAAGTTGTAATCGTATGGGCAAAAGTAAATTTGACACATTATTTGGAAAACTGTATAAAAAATATCAGCACAAATTTAAAACAAATTAAATCATAAATTGGTATGGGGAAGGACAGAATTTTCACTTTTGTATTAACTAGAAGTTGTAAAATACTAGTGTTTTAGATATTGCCAAATAATGACATGTTCTAAAATAGATAACTAGTCTTTGCCTTATGGCTTCATTTTTTCTCCAGAGCTACACATGAATAGTAAACTTGAAACCAAGACTGTAGTAAAAACCCCGACATCATCACCTGGCAACTGGTGCCAGAGGTAACACAGTATGCATGGATTTAATGCTTTCTGGCCTTCTGCTTTGAGCATCACTGGTCTTGCATCTTGCATTTAAAATCTAAAATCTATTACTCAATTCAGACACTTCCCATGTGCAGGTGGCAAACTGCAGACTTCCAGGGATTATGATAGAGGCTAAGAAATATTCATGTACATGGTATGGCAAGTCAGATCAGAGATAGTCACAGGAGAGCAGTTGGTGGCTGCTTTGAACACTGTCTTTTCTTTTAGTCCTTTTCAGATTAAGCTTGGGGCTTCTAAACAACTGGCCACAATACTGAAGTATCTTAGTTCTTATACTTACAGCATATACAATGTGAAATCTCCGCATTTACAAGCAGTAATGTGACTCAGAAACTGAAACAAAGCATCATAATACTGCTGACCATTAATAAAATACTAAAGAGTAGACATTTTACTACTGATCCGCAACAAAATAATCCTCTTCCATCATTTTATGGAACTCTGTTGGTATGAGAAAAAAAGGCTAAGCAGGATACAGTGAGGAGAAATCATCCTGCAAATCAGTTCCAAAATCTCAAAATTACAATTGATTACTATTTCCATCCCTCCGTAGTATATTTATACACAGGTCAACTTTTATGGAAAAGAATACCTTTACTTTCTAAATGCCATGACATTCATACAAGAAAAAAATCCCTATTAGTATTCTCTATACACATATATATGCACATATATGAAGGGCAGGCATGGGTATATATGATTAGGAATTACATATATATATAATCTGTGTAATAGGAAACAAATATAATACATATAAACATATGCCTGCCTCTGATATATGTGTGTGCAATACAGACACAGAGTTTCCAATGAGCCAAACCATTTAATGCCAGATTTAAGGTGGGAACAAGTCCTTACAGCTAGTTGGAAACCACTGAAATACAAGTTTATACTGGAAATTATTAGGCATTCCTAACTATAATGATGCTAGTAGGCTCTGCAATAATTTCAATCCTAGAATTTAGTAACATGCAGTCACTATTCTACCACATAACTAAAACACCCTCATTAACCCTCCAGTTACTACAATAAAAAATTACCTTTTTTTCTTAGCCAAGAGAGGGAGGGAAATAAGAATGGAAATGATTCATGTTTCAACTTGAAAGGCCTCAGTTTAAAGCAATGGGACAACTTATAAGGTTTATGCTAGATAATACAGTTAATTCTGCTCATTTGAAGTAAGCAAAATTCTGCACAGGAGCCAATTTTAAGAATGTTTGTTTAATAAATAAAGTTACATATTTTTTCAGTGCTTTTCTAATCACAGTGCAGGTCATACCTCTTCAATAAATTCAGATAAAAGTTTCATTGGCCAAGAGCCCTTTTAACAATTCATGTGCCATACAGCAAAAGAAGCAAGTGCTTTTAAAACTTCTAAAACAATATTCCCTATTAATCTCATAAAATTATAAATGTTATCTACTTAAAATTGCATATTTGAAGCATAAGTATATTCAAATGTTCAAAAATGTCTCTTTTTGTTTTAATTTTGGTGAGTTATCTGTGACTGACATGTTATCTTCATGGTACTACCTCAAGAAGTGAAGCATCTTAAAACAGGTAAATATTGTACCTATCATTCAAAAGGACTATGGAAAACTACCAGAAATGCAAAAGAAAACCCCCTAATACTGTAGAATACACATCTGGCTTCTTTATGTACATATGGCAGAGACTCACTTTAGGTGTTTATTACAGGGAAAGGACAGTTTTCAGAACTCCTGATGAGACTGGGGTTTGTGGGTGGGCTGGAGAGTGAGTTGGCTGTTTTGAAACACAGATGTGGTTTGCACATCCAAAGCTGGATGATTACATTTGTGTCCTTAATGTGGCCCAAAAGCAGGACAATAGGTTTCAGAGATTTCATCTTTACCATTTGCCATTTTTTTCCATTTTACCCTATTTACCATTATACCATATTTTTCCTAAAAAAAAAAAAAAAAAAAAGGAGGAGCAAATAGTATTTTTCTAAGTTTACCTACTAAGATTTGGTGGTAGGTGCTTTCTGGATTAGCAAGGTACTCACATTAGTCTTTATGTCACATAGCACAGAGAATGGATGACTAAAACAACTGAAGAAGTCTCATTAGAGATAGCTATGATGCAATACTGTGAACTAAGCTTCTACACTACTGAGTCCATGAAGAGGCAGCAATCTTATAACTGAAAAGCAAGGAAGTCATGACCAACAGATTGATATAACACATAGGCAACAAGATCATATATGGATCATGCTTTGTTCTGGTGAGTGAGGATCTACGAGTGGTCCAGCACAGACTGCAGATTGTACCAAAGAGTACAGGTGAAATATGGTTTAATTCACTATTTCGGAGCATGGAATATACATTACTGTAGAGCCGTTTCAATCCACCTTATGATGCAGTAGTCTCCTTTATGCTGTTGCTACTGGAAGGAAAACAATATATGCTTTTGAACAGATGTTATATTGAGATATCACACCAAACTGAAAGTACAGTCATCTGAACTGTGGTGGTGACACAAACTATTTGAGTAATCTCCCTTTAGGGAATAAGTATAAAAGCAGCTATTGCTGTGGCAGTGTAAAAAGAATGGTGAAAAAAAGTTCATTTTTACTTTTCATTGCCTCAAATGCTATTTCACCAACTCGTCAGATTCATGAACTTCAAACTGCCTTTTATTTTTATGGTGTCATAAGATATAGTGCAAAAGAATTTGGCTGTTATGTAGTGGCAGGAGGTAAATAGTAAATAACTTAGAAAATAATATTTTTAGCAGATAACTTCTACATCCCACTTCGTCACACAGTGAAAGAACCTAACATTTTATTCTCTCTTTTCTCAGTGTGAGGTAGCACTCAAACAAAACTGACATCAATGAAGATGCTGATACAAAATCTGATGGCTTAATAAGCTACCTTATAGAAAATTTGAAATATTTCTTTAAAAAAGCAGACATATTATTTTCCAGTGTCATTCAAAGCACATGAAAGCCTGCTTGCCAAGTTAAAGAAGAAACCAAAATCAAACAAAAAATAAGTATTGAAGGTAAGCAATCTCTTTGCTTTACTAATCTTTTAAATGGCATTCTGAAGGGGAAAAAGGACATGCTCTTAAAAAAATCACTTATTTCTGATATGTGTTTAATATTTCTGACTTTAGCAATCATAAAATTATGAAAACCAAATTTTGCTTTCTATCAAGAAATGAACTTGTTATATTCTCTTTGCAGGTTTACATTTAAAAGAACATCTCTCATAAAATCACAGAATGTCATGAAAGGGGGCTGAAAGGGACCTTGAAAGATCACTAGTCCAACTCCCCTGCCAGAACGGGATCACCTAGACCAGATCACACAGGAACTTGTCCAGGTGGGTTTTTAATATCTCCAGAGAGACTGTTCAGTGCTCTGTCACCCTTACTGTGAAAAAATTTAATGTTTCATGAAACTTCCTATGCTTCAGCTTTCACCCATTGCCCCTTGAGTTAATAGACCGACAAGGCAGCTCAGAACTTTAGTAAGGAAATATATTGTGCATGAAGTACTCCAAATCCTGTTTTCATACCCAGATGACAACTGGATGAAGGACTGTGAGTGCAGTGGTGGCAAATGACTCTTCAGGGTCCAGCTAAGAGTCAGACAATGTTCTCAACATCTAAATACCACTAAGTTTATATGCATATTGTACAGCCACATACTATGACTTACTGCTATCACAGCTAAGATTCTAACCAGGATAAATTTTGAGTAAGTTTATTTTCTTGGAATAGTAAGGCAGTGCTTCAGCAGAAGTAAAAATTACAAAATTGCTACACCGTCTGTAAAATAATATTAGTTTCATTCAAATATTAATTAAATTCTATAGTACCAAAAAACTGAATCAAAATGCCTAGGAGAGTGACAAATTTGTGGAGGCAAAAGTGAAAAGTGAAATATCATGAGCTAAATGTGTGGACAGCTGGAAGACAGATTCAGGATCTCTAAATTCAAAACTGACTAGATTATAGCCCATATAGACAGCAGTGAATTTTGAATCTTATGTCATCCAGGACTGACTGGCTTTCTGGTATTAAAAACATCAGCAACATTTTAAATAGATACCAACCTTTTACTCTCTTTCAAAAAATTCACCCCAACTAGTATCACAATTTACCCTCTCCTTTCCTCAAGGAAAATCTCTGGAATTCTTTTGCTAAACATAGGTATACTGTATTATTATTTACAGCAGCAACACAACAGAGCATGTGAGCCTAGCAAACACACCAAATATCTACCAGAACAGTTACTATTCAAGAGGAACCCCATGTAAATGAAGGGGAATCTGTATTTATAACTGTCTGGTTTAGTCTTTGTATCATCAACAACACAGGTAATTTCTACAATACTAAAATAAACAATATTTGTTTATTTCTATGCTATTTACGAATTACATAATCCATAAATGGATTTCAGGTATTTTCAGCCAAATATCCTGCTTGATTCTTCATCTTGGAAGCACAAGAAGGACAGATATCATTTCCTTCTAGCTGATCTCTGCTATGCATTTCAAGATCCAAATTCTATTAAAAAAAACCCCAAACCACTGGACAAGCATGACTACCTGCAATTATTTTCAGGAAGTCTAAGCTCAACAGCTTTTTCTTTTTCTTTAAATCCAAATCACATTAAAATAACTTGCATCATTAAGTCAAATTTCACTCACGTTTAACAATTTAATGATGCTGCCAACAAATATATTAAGTAAAGATGCAAGTATGGCTTTTGAATGAAAAGGATTTTTGTATATACTTTTAAGGGAATGCAAAACAATTTGCAGGATGAGGAATTACAGAACTAGGTAGTTTGCAGTCTCTGCTATTAAAAAAAAGAATTAAAAAATCACCACATGCAAACAAGTATAGAAGTTTCAAGCTTCTCCACTACATAATGAATCTAAAGAAAAACAAACAAAAACCCCGATTTTTCCTTTCTCTGGAAATCATAATTCTACTTTTCACTTCCATTTTTGTACATGGTAGTTTCTGCCTGAATAAACAATTAGCGACATGTTAAAAAAAAAGACTAAGGATAATTCATGGGTAAGGATTACTCTAGCAACTATTTTGTCAAACTAACACAACTAAAAATGCTGTGCAAAAAATTTTGTACGAATGTATACATTTAGAAAAGGCTTCTACAGCTGAGATAAACAGTCAAACACACGTCTGCAAGAATGCTTAATACTAAAGACTTACATTTAGGTTTGACACTTTTTTTTCCTTGTATGATTCATATGATTCATATGTCCTTGTATGATTTCATTATAGACTTAGTTGGAACACTGCAGATATACAGATTGGATAAATGGCTACAGGTGCACAGAGGAAAGAGGTTGTTTGGGTTTTGAGGTTTTTTTTCCCTTCTTCTGTTTTGCTTCTTTGTTTGTCTGTTTTCAATTTTCTTTTTTCAGTTTAAAGTTAACAACCTTAGTGACTTGGCCTGGAAAGACTCAAGAGTTCTGTTGATATTCCATGTTTTGAAGAAAGGGATATTCTTTCATATTAAAATACCAAAGACCGTTGGAGAAGAGTGACTAAGACCTTTATAAACAGGAATTGAAAGCTGGAGTGCTAAATCTGTATTTAACCAGCTATATAAGTTGACATGATTTAAAAATATGCGAAGCATCCTCTATAGTTCTGTCATCAAACATCATTTGGGTTTCAAGTGTGTCCAGCAATACTTGAAAATGAGGCCACTAATTTTAGAGCCTAGATAAGATTCAAATAAACTAACACTGGGACTGTGGTTTGAAGAACTCCGTATCTTGCTTAGTAGTTCTTTGGTTTCACTTACGTAGTAGCTCTGATGGACAAAATTGCTGTAGAAACAGCCAAACTAGGTAAGACCATAAATCCATCTATCCTATTATTCTTTTTTTCAGCAAGTTACTAGTACTAAGTGTTCAAGGAAAAATGAAGAATACGGTGGTGCATAACAAAGGACACTTTTTGCTTCATACTCTTCTAGCTCCCAGACACATGTGAATTGACTAGCCAAGTTGTTGACATACAGTGTTAAATAACTTTTCCTTGTGCTAGCACTTTCTACAAAACTAGTACATCTGCAGCACATGAATTCAAACAGAGAAGGCAGCATTCTTATTTAAACTATAAGTGCTGGAAACAAAGAAAAAAACTTTGAAGACCATTGTTTCAAAAAAAGTACTTCAACTCAATGCAAACAAAGGGTTTACAACTCCCAGGAGAATGAAATAAGTATCAGCACATTTGCTGTGAAAAAGTGGTAAGCAGTTCCTAGAGCACAGAAACACAAGAGATTAGTATGACTGAGAAGGCCCTAGATGGTTAGCAATGAAAAAATAACTTTCATGAGGAAAAAAAAACAAAAAAAAAAGAGGACCACACAACTGAATACTGAAAGGTAAGTCAATGTCTCAAACACAGGCTTAGGCAGTACAAAATGTTAATAAGTCATTGTATGTGAAATAATGTTTTTCCTAAGGAATGAAAAAGAACAAGGAATTCAGAGACTCTTCCGGTACAGTCAAAAGGAAAGGAAGCAGTTTTTTAGGTCAGTGTGAAGAGATTTTTAATCACTAGGCTTTCAAATGTGATCAACAAAACTGGACTGGAACTGACTTGAAAAGTGCAAACAACCTCAGAACATACAGACCCTGTATTTTATCTGAAGTCTTCCAAGCCAGCTTTGTTCACATGAGTAACTACTGGCTCACACGACAGTATTTGCAAACATGAAATAATAATTCTGCTATTTAAATGTCAATGAGGTTGACAATTCCTCAGGATTAGCAGCATCATCAATAGCACCAAAACATGGTGCTGCTTTTAACATCTTAGCTGTCTGAGCACACACACCATGTATGTGTAGCGTGAGGTCAGTTATCTCTTCCCTGAAGAATCTGTTTAGGACCTCTAGACTAACAGAATCATAGACTCAGAATCATCTAGATTGGAAGAAACCTTCTAGATCGTTGAACCCAACCATTAACCCTGCTGTACATGTCCACTGATAAACCATGCCTCTAAGCACCCACAGCTTTTAAGCATGCCCAGGGATATTGACTCAACCGATTCCCTGGGCAGTCTGTTCCAGTGCTTGACAACCCTTTCAGTGGAAAAACTCCTAATATCCAACCAAAATGTCCTCTGGTGCAACTTGAGGCCATTTACTTTTGTCCTATCAATTGTTACTTGTGAGAAGAGACCAGCACCCCCATCTCTGTAACTTCCTTTCAGGTAGTTGTAAAGACCAATAAAGCCTCCCCTCAGCATACTCTTCTCTGCAGTCTGACACATTTCCCTAATCCTTTTCTGCTAGTGAGAGAATTGAAAATGAGATCATTGAGTGCTATTAGATGTCCATGAAACCCAAAATTCTACAGAAAGCTCTGAAACTGTCTTTTAAGCTATTTAAATTTTATCCACAATGCTTTATTAATTTAATTTATGTACAGTTTAACATACTATCACATGCAAAGACATGTTGGCCACACCATTCTTTTACTAGCATAAATTTGGGAGTAGCTATACTAAATCACTTCAACTAAAATAGTGAAGCCAATAGAGTGCACAAAATTCAATCCTCCATCTTCAAAGATCTGCAGGAAGCAAGAGGGAATGTCTGCAATTATTATACACAGTCATATATTTATACACTTCATACAGAAGTCCACAGCAAATTAACAAACACAGGAAGAGATGTACAGAGAACACAAGTGAAGTGAATATGGTTTCAACTAGAGTTTCTCTAATAAAGTTTGTTAGACATCAAAAGAAATGCAGCTGACCCACAGTAGTGGCTACTGGAATACACAGCTTAAAATGTCTAATTAGGTGATGTAGTGTGACCCAACTCTATCATAATTTCATACCAGTCTAAAATGTTGGAGAAACATGCCCCTCAAGTAAAGGGAAGTATTTTGGGATTAAAAACCACAGTAAGTAGCAGCTAATGAGGAACAGACAAAGGAAAGTGCCAAACATCGTAAAGCCCTGATACTTCAGATAATGACTAAAATTTACGGCTGCTTCCTTCCCTGGCAGACAGGGCTACAATTAGAATTCTGAAAACAACAGCCCCTTTGTGCTGACTTGCTATGTTATGTTTATACTGTTACAGATAGACTAGAAGATAAAAAAAAAATATTACAGCACCTTTTGTAACCCAAGACAATAACTTTTTTTTTTCTTTTTTTTTTTTTTAATGTGCGTTTGTGTGTTTTACACATGGTTTATTCCTAATTGAAGTAGTTCAGGTAATTAACATTGCATGCTCAGGAATTAACCATTTAAGTATCTTAATACATATATAGAAGCCCCTATTTGAAAAAATCACACAAACCAAGAAAAAATGAGAGAAAAATGAGCTCCTGTAAGTCACTTAATATAGCTTGACATTAAAACAGCTTAAATTATTCCTTTATTTCAATTTTGAAAAATTTGAATGTGCTTGGCTTGATAAACTACTGAATGAAAAGCATCAGGATGTATGTATGCCCTTTCATCTTATACATTAAATGATACAGATCGCTTGAAACTGACAGTAGTTAGAAGAAGCATAGGGAAATAAAAGCATTTGCTTTTCTCATCTCCTTCACAAAGTGAGCACAACTACAATGCTACTTGTAGGGTAAGGTCTGATAACTTCCCAAAGAGAAGTAGCAGATCAACAACTGAATCTTGAATATTTCTCCTACTGTTGCTGTCATTTCTCATCTCCTGCTGCACATCTCCTTAATTTTGTAATATTTATGCATCTTGCCCCTTATGTTTCTGCTGATCACTGCTCCTACAACACAGCTAAGTACAAGGGCCAATTTATTCCTTAATTACAGTGATTTTCTATAAAGACCTGTGTCACCCTTTTAGTGTCATGCCTTTAAGTCAGAGGAAATCACTGAGTAGCTGTACCAATTTCTTCAAGAACATGTTACACAACATTACACTTATCTCCAAATCAAACCACTATGCAGAGCATCAGAGACTAGAGTCCTTGGTAGGTGCCCAAAGCAACCAGGTCTTATGTAAGCTTACTGATGCTTTCATTCAGGAGTTCATTAAGCAAAGAGCTATCATTGAAAATTCAGTAACTAGTACAAGGTATCTACAAAGCAATGAGTCTTATTTGACCGAAGAGAGTCACTGAACTCTTGAGTTTCAAATGTTATAGATCTTCTTTAAAAAAAAAAAAAACTTTATATAAAAAAATATGAATTATTATAACATGAAATAAAAATTTTTTCTTTACTTTAAAAGAAG
>JANHGL010018079.1:0-19535 GCA_024611195.1 Ceyx melanurus
CTGTGGTAGATGATTCTCAAAGTGAAACTGTAAATTTAAAATACTTCTCAAAATGGTACAGGAACTGTAAAAGTTTGAAGAATTGTTTGATATTGCCAAGTCATCCAGATTTAGAGAACCAATAAATGTAAATTCCCATGATACCTGTAAGTAAGATGAAGCAACCAGTGCAGAGCAAGATTAATTCAAGTGTTATTTACATTGATACAACAGCAATTCCACAGGCTTTGTCTATGCTATTATCTTTATAAAAATAACTTTTAAAAAAGTTTAGGAACTTAAATATTATCTTGCTAAATTCCTCAGCTTTTATTTTTTTCTGGTCTTTTCTCACTTTTAATCAGTAAATCTTACTATGAATATACTTGTTCCGGTCTTTGTAGATAGCAGATTACAAAAGTAAACATTTGAATGAACTTCAGGTCATAAACTGACAGCTCCAAGACCTATATGCCCAGTTATGTTAAGTAAAACATGCTTGTATCTGGACAGTTCTGTATCTACCCACATTCTACTAGCTGTAGATCATGAAGTCCACTAACTGTTTGCAGTAAATATAAAAAAATATTATGATCCAAAAATAATTAGAGGGACAGATACAGAGACTGTTAAATCAATAGTTCTTGCATTAGGAAGTTTGTGCTATTAACCTTTCTCATCAAACAAGCATTATCAGTAGCTGTCATTTTAGGGGGTGAATGAACTTCATATTTCTAATTGTACTCCATATTTTAGATTGGATTTTGGTATAATAATGCCTTTTTCTGGAGTCAATTAAGGACCTTGCATGCATATGTTGGCTTACCACTAGGAAGCAGAAAGTATCACCTTCAACTGCAACATTAATGTATTTTCCAGCCTATCAATCAGGCCAGAGTGATTATATACACAATACATTCAATAATAAAACTTATTTTCAATATCATTATATGATCTGATCCTGTATCCTGTCAAATGATTGCAAGAAAACCAGGAAAGCCATGTTTTGACCCTTCTCTTAATTTGAATGTGTCTCTGAATATTTTCAAGCACTTACAGGAGACAAGTTAGAAAAGTACTGTGAATGACAGTTGTTGGTCTTTACCCATTACATTCACAAGTGTTACACTGATTGCCTGAGGATCACTCAGGTATTGATAAATGAAAGCTATGCCCCAGGGTTATGTTTAATGTCAGTGCTTTGATCAGCAGGTAGAACTGAAAATAGAGCATTTCTCTGAAGTGTGTATTTAAAATAGTCCTTTAAGATGTCTGTAACTTTCTATTGGGTCTTAGTATATACTCATGGAAGATAGAATTTTCAGGATCTTCTGTCCATATTATACAATAACAAGTTATAATATATATATATTTTAAAACAAACTGGTTCTGAGTTTTTCAAAATATATTTCACATCACTTCTTTGGACTCTGATTTTCTAAGCTGACCATTTAAATATAGTTAGTAGTTCCTGGAAACTTGTGAAACCTTTTCAGTTTTATGTATTAGACAAGACTGGGAATTTAATTCCACCAGATTCCCACCATTAAAATCTTCATGCTTTTTTTCCTCTTGAATTCTTATTCTTATCAGATCTCTGCTATATGGATTCTAATGGTTTAATAGCATTTTTATCATTACTTTTGTAAAGCTTAAATACACAGATACTTTCAAGAAGAAAGAGGAATAATTCTAATATAAAACCCTTATGTGCATCCATGCCTCTGTGGCAATTACATGTCTGAAAATACATGAAACCCGAAGGACAAGATTTAATTGAAATAGCACAGAAACACAGAAGAACAGCAATTTCTTCATGTTGCTATAATATATATATGAGGAATCATTAACCTATGTTAAAACCTGCATGAGTTTGTTTTGAATGTGAGAACCCATATATTCGATTGAAGGGGTTTCTGCAACACAGCACTCTACACAGTTTTCAATTTATTTTTTTTTTTAATATATATATAGTCTTAATGACATCCAGTCTCAACCTTTGGTTTAGGTGAAAAATGAAACTTTTAGTATTTTATGTTCTTGATATTTTCAGTGACTCTATTGTACATTAAGTAGAATTTTATCCATAGTTGAAAAGATATTAGGATAGAAGCAGTTATGTGCTCTTAACTCCAGGAGAATGATATAGGAGGAAATGTCATGAGCATCAAACTAATTTCTGTACAAAGTTAAAGATCCTGGCAGACTGAGAAATCATAGCCATTAACATGGTCAGAGCATCTGCATACAAATCCAAGTTTAGTCTAATGTCAGTAGGTGTAAGTTCTTACTCATCAAAAATTTATTACATTGCCTCCTGAATTTTAATGGGAAGTAACTGAAATAGCTTATCATTTACAATGTTTTATTTGCTAGCTTTTCCTTTGTACATAAATTCTATTCTGCAGAGAAGAAAAAGAAGAGAAGAGAGAAGCAGAGAGGAGATGATGTATTGATGAAGGCCCAGAGGAATTTTCAAATACCAGCCCCTTTCAGGTACTCAGATGCTAACATAATGACACAATATTATAATCAGATGTTAACTTTTTCTTCTGTAGATTAGAACCTTAAAAACAATAATATGTCTACAACTTAATCATTTCCAAAAAAATCAGGAAAATAATCTTATCTTGAAATAACCATGAATTCTAAAACACATAAAATGCATCCGCCCATGTATGATTGTCTACAGTGGACATCACTAGTGTGGCTGTGTGGAACTCTTGATGCCCCTTGAAATTATAGTGAAGCTCAAATTATTTGCCTGTGAACAAAAAAAGATGTTCAGAAAATAGCCAGGGTGAAAATTTCTGGAAGTTGCTTTTGGTCTGTCAGAAAAACAGACAAATTCAAACCAACATTAAACAGTGAGGCCAGTGGTATTGCCCTTAACCCTTCCAGAATTTGCCACTGATAAAAGAGGAACTAGACTATGTTGTAAATACCACCTTCACTTAACTTTCTTCAGAGAGGAGAAGCAAGAATTATCAGACACAAGGAAAATAATACTAGCATAAGTACATAATCAAATCAATATCAGAATAATGTATACACAAGAATTTCTATCAGACTGGAAGAGATGGATTATTTGTTTATAAGATCTCTCTGTTTCAGTAACATTATTGTATTCAAATCAAGAATTTAATTCAGAAAAGCAGAAGAGCCTTCATCATGTAAATCAGATTATTTAATCTAACACTTTCATTCTAGTTATTTATTGACCTCAGAAGTCAGAGGCTATACCACAAGCTCCCGTTTCCTTTCTTCTACTTACTAAATGCCAACTGTCTTGCTGTAGTAGAGAACAATCAAGGTGACTTAAATAACTTGCAACCACCTTTGTAACTCTTCCAGAACTGGCTCTCAACTGGTTCTAAAGTCTGAAATGCAATTATGGCCAAAGATACAGGGTTTATTTTGTATTTCTTTCCCAAAGTAATGTTTTTCAAAACGTGCACTTAACCCAGCACTGGAAGCATTATATCCAGTAATTACAAGTGTAATAGTGCACATCATATGTGGTTTTCACTGCATAAATATATTTAATGAGTACTTAGGGAAGGTAACTGAATCTGTGAAGCAAGTCTGCAAATATGCTTCTATGTTTCAGCCTGTGCTTTTCAGTATATATGTGTCAGAATATTGTTATATTTTAAGGTTTTTAATAAATTTGGAGATTTTGAATAGTAAAGTAGGCAGGGTCAAAACATGATTAATATTGGACACTCAAAGAGGAAATCAAAATCCAACAGTTTCTACCTTATTTGGAGGTGCAGCACAAAATTTGCATAAAATTTGCCAAACCTCAATAATACATTAGATCTATATTTTGATTAAAGCTGAAGGACTTTAAAAATATAAATACATTTTGTCTTATTTTTGTATATATTCCTATACAAAATACAGAATCCTACACATTCTTCTTCTATGTTTTAAAACACATTAATGAAATATGAAAAATACAATATATCAGATCAATCCAACTTCCCAGCAGTGAAATAATCTGAAAGAAATTCCAATTACTACAATGGTTGAAGAGCTATTTATTATTATGAAGAGCTACTTTAGCATCATCAAATGTACTTTCAATCTTCTGTGTAGCATTTATAAAATTAAAACAGCATTTCAAGACAAAACATTAAAAGATAGGAATGTGTGTAAATAAGTTTCCATGAACAAGACATTATTAGACTGATAGAAAACAACATGGGAAAATGTCTTCTGAAATATATGGGTATTTATTTACTGCCATAATTTAGTCCTAGAATGGCTTGTCAGGCCAGGCTATTGGTTAGTCATCTCTTTGGTTACACATTGCTATTCCCAAAAGGTACTAGGAAAATAGACAAAACTAGGGACATTACAAAGGAAATGAGGCTGACAGAAAGGCTGGAGGATAAATTCTGTGATGAGAGACTGAGGGAGCTGAATTTATATAATTTAGAATGGTGAATACTAAGGAGATATTATGTGTTTTCAGCAGCGTAAAAATGCCCTCACAGTGACAGTTTACATGATAAAAGTCTGTTACTGTCTCAAAAAAATGACAGATGAAGAACAATACCTTGAGGCTACAAAAACTTTAGACAGACATTAGGAAAAACTTATTAACAGTGTAAGCAATTGAATAATGGAGTAGCCATTATTCAGGGCTACTGTGGTGCTTTTTACTACACACATTTGAGAACAGCTCAAATCAGAAATTACAGGGGAAAATAATTAAATAATCTTCAAAATATAGATGCCACACTAAATTAAACTTCCTTTTAGTTCTGAAGTATCATTGCTTTGGAGCTAAAATACATACTCCCTAAAATCCCTCTTAAGTATGTGGAAGTGAACATCCAGTATTATAAAATTAAATTCAAGACTTTGATGTTTAATACATTAAATAATTGTATATTTCTTCTCCTTAGCCAAGATGCAAAATCATTATTTAAGAGCAGTACACAAACAATAGCACAGATAGGAGTATCTGAAGTTATTAGCAGTTGATAAAGAGTGCTTTAATTAAAGACTGAAATCAAGAATTAGAAAAGAAAAAAATTCCCTGCTGAAGGTAAATTTCTTTTACTCCACCAAAAAAGATAAAAGTTGACAAGCTGACAAATCCAATCATAAAACACAATTATATTAGGAGTTATCTGTCCTATGCCACAAAAGTGTAACCCCCGTAAAATGACTATAGATTGAATGGATCTCAAGACTGAATCATCAATCCCCTGAGATGTTGATGTATCCTTTATATCAGCTCAAAGATCCTTTGGCTCATGCTAAACAAAGCTTACATTTCCAATTTCATTTTCTTTACCCTTGCCCTGTACCTTCTAGCTTTCATACTTCAGAGACATCATTTTATATCATTAGGAAGTATTTAATTTTTCATAAAAAGACAAAGATATTTGATTACCTCATTGACCTTAAGAATAGTTTTCAAGGGCTTGATGCTTGATTAAGATACTTAATATTTAATTAATACTGATCAGGGATATTTTATGAAATATATGAAATTTTCCTTAATATGAAATAATGTCAGTGACCAAACATCCCTTCTTAAATTAAAAAAATAAAAAATAAATAAAAGGCAAATAAAACAAAACCCATCATATCTTGGTTAAGATAAAATTCTACGTATTTCCACTTATAGAATGGGCTGTATCTGCTTTGACAATGTCACGGTTTGGAGTCAGGGCAACCCCCAGACCGCTAACAGACCGCTCTCTTTTTTTGTCCTGGTTTTCACCCAAACCAGGACAAAGACACAAAGAGAAAAATAATTCCTACATTCAGGGTCTGAAAAGAAACAAATCTCCATCTCCTACCATTTCTCATCATCATCTGCTGCCTGCCCAGCAGAACCTTGTATTTCCTCAGCTCTGAAGATCTCCATGAAGGAGGCAGGACTCATTACTAGGTCTTGTGACTCTCTTTCTGCAAATAAAAAATGAGGTCTTATTCTTTGAGGGCTGTTAATACTACCTTTTCTTTTTCATTAATATTAGAAAGAAAAATACATTTATGATTTCTATCATTACAAAATGAAATTTCATGGCAGCCATTTCTTCCTACAGACCACTGTGTACATTCTTACTGTATACTTTATAAGATTTGAAAGTCTGCTCTTTTTCAATTCATAAAATGATTAATATTAACCTTTTAAATGTCCTACTTACTTACAAATGAGGTATCCTTCTAGTCAGTTATACTGCTGAAGTGTTACCAAAGCAGTGACATGGCAAAATGAGAGCTTTTAAGCAACAAAGTCTGTTGACATATGCTATTCCACATCTAGGCATCTACATTAAGCCATAAATGTGGTTTCATACCCTCTATCATCCACAGTAGATATCTCATTCCACATTGAGAGAATACATCCATTTTTTACAAATTTAATGTAAGTAGTGGAAAATAAATATTCATTAAGCTCTCCAGTAGTGACCAAAAAATTAATATTATTATGCTAAAAGCTTTACCTCCAACCTGAAAAAAAATAATTATTAACATATGGAAGTGACCTCTAGATTTAAATGGACTTCTTCCAACTTAATATTAAAATGTGACCTAACCTCCTCCTGTATTACACCTAATTAAAACTGCTGTATTATTAATATGTTACAGATATGGAGCAGAAGTCTTATGTGGCCTATTTAGGATTAAGCTCCTGTAATAAAAATGTTACTC
The DNA here is from genome assembly GCA_024611195.1 of Ceyx melanurus. NCBI lineage: Eukaryota > Metazoa > Chordata > Aves > Coraciiformes > Alcedinidae > Ceyx > Ceyx melanurus. The sequence continues at coordinate 6,661 of JANHGL010018079.1, forward strand.
TTACATTTAAAAGTTCTGTATCACATAGAACTCAAAATAACAAAATATTTGAATGCATTTCCAAGAATATTTCAGAATTACATAAAATGTCTTTTATATATCATTGAATTTACTTCAGAAAAAAACCCTCAATTGTTAAAAAAGCACCACACTATCATTTCAACCAATGCATCACTATCAGCAGCAAAGAAATTAAGTGAATATAAGTAGATAAACTTACTGTGTCTTTAAGCAATCTTTGCTCTTTCAAATACTCAAAAGCTTGCATCTTTATTTGTCAAGTAAAATTTATAACTATTTCAATGTTTCATTTTTTTCCTCATTTCAGACATCTTCTTTAAATACCATTTTCATACTTACCTAATTACAGGCAAAATGCAAATTTTCAAACATGCACAAATTACCTATTTTCAACTAATCTAATGGTGTTGCTTTTCTTAGCTATTTGTGGAATGTGGTCAAGCAACAACCAATGTACAATTGGTCATTTAGGTTACAAAAGCAAATATAAGCGAGTGAGATGTGGTAAAGAAGGAAGATTTTACTCTTTAATTATCTTTTTTTATTTCCTATTTTATTATTGATCACCTCCTTTTAACAAGGCAGCAGATAACAACCTCATCACACTTGTAGTACAGAGCTGTTAGCAATGGACCTAAAAGTAAACAAGAGAGATCTAAATATCTGAGTCCTAATCACAACTCTGAAGCCAGTGCACTATACCTCTTCAGACAAGACTAGGTGTGCCTCAACTACCCTATCAGTGTGCGGATAACCATACTTAGTCTCATACTACTAAACGATATTAAGCCGATTCATTGTTCAAAATTAAATTAGTCATTAAGTGCACTTCTCATGCAATAAAAAACAAAACAAAACAAAACAAAAAAAAAAACTTTCCTAACTAGCCATATGAAAAGACATTATAAATGATTGTCAAATAAATTAAGGTATTTCAGAGAAGATTAAGGTCAGAAGAGATGTTACTATTCAAGAAACAAAAGGCCAACTTTTTTTTTAATGAAAATATTTCAAAATAAGAAATTTCTGATAAGTATTGGCTTACTTATAGTAAAATGAACTATGACTAAAGACTATTACACACATTTATATCTATCTATATATATACATAAATAATGTATTAAAATCCCTGCCGTGTCATTTTACAAGACCTGAAACAATAATAATTCATTTTTCTTAATGGGGCAGGTGATTTCATGATAGATTAAAATCCAAGACAATAGAAGTTTAAAAATTATACAAACTTTTATAAAAAAATAGTGTTATACAGTCTCTTCCAGCCTTCAGGAGCCTGTGAGGATGATGAGAAGTCCATTTCACACAAAGATTTCAGTGAGAGTTTTGGATTTATCTAAAATCAGGATTGCATTTATTTTTGTTGTACATATCTGCAGGAAAATGCAAGACTGTTTACATCTCAGATGCTCATACTACTAAAGACGATAACCACAACTTAATTGATTTCATAATTAATGAGTACACACCTCTTCTAGAGCAATGAGGTTGAGAGGCTGATTGTAGTGGTATATGCGATTTGTCTAGCATAGAGAATCATCTAGCAATTTTACAAGGTTTTCAGTGTTCATCAAGATTTGGCAAACTTACATTACCCATCTTGTCTTAAAAGTAACATGTTTTTCATTGGAAGACACAGAACAGAAACTAGTTTCCTTGACAGAGGAATTTTAGTTAAAAATTGGTTCCATGGAAATCTGATTATGCAGGGAGTTCTCATTGTGATTTCTTTGTTTGCTACAACATATTTGGTTTTATGCACAGGAAGTCTAAAGCAATCTCAGTAAATTGATGCAGTTTAAAAACTCCACTGAAATTAATTATGAACTTCAGTGTAAATTCAGCAGATGTTAGAAGACATCACAGATCTGCAATTGCAGATCTAAGATCAAGAAGAACAGGTGATAAATTTAAAAAATGTTATTCAAAGATTCATACTGAGAGCATGAGATATGAAAGGTCTTGTAGTAATACAAAATAAAAATAGGATTCTTCTCATATTTTCTTTTTTTTCATTCCAAAGGAATCTTTTTGAGTGACAGCTGGTTCAGTTGCTCCTTACTTGTCTGGAAGCATTGATGGAATTCAGCTAAGCAAAGTACAGGAACTCTAGTATTTCTCATAGCTCACCATTCTCTGAAAGTGACATGTTGTATACTGACTGAATCAATAAAAAATATTTTCAATATTAATAGCAACAACATATTTTCTGAAAATGTACCCTATCACATAATACAAAGCAATTTTCGAACCATTTAACAAAACTAGCAGAAGGTTTGCTCTGTTGCAAGCCATGCTGAGAAAAACTTATAAAAGCTGTGATATGTCATTATCGTTTGTTAAGATTTTCCCATGAGCCTTCTTTCTGGTGTCATTTGAGAGTAAGTCATTTATTGACACTGGATTTATTTGCACAGACTTATTTTGTGTGTGTGTTTGTTTTACCACTGAGGCTATGAAAACATAAAATATGACTGAGCAAAAAACAATTCTAAATATCAGTAGGTTCTGTATATTACTGACAAGATACATATTGCTGACTCAATCAGCTGTAACAAAAAACGCATTTGGATCTCATATAGCATTTGAATTATTATAAGCAGCTAGCACACAGGATACATTAATTATTAAATATATATGACAATTCAATTTTTAGCTTCAGAAGCAAAATTGCCATTTTGTTTCTTGGCTCAGAGAAAAGAAGTTCCTAAAGTATTAGAATGTTGTCAGGAAACATTTGTCACAAAAAAAGTGCATGTACCAATCTAAATTCTACTGTCATCTATTTAACTTTTGCATAAATGGTAAAGCAGTCTATTTTCTTCTCTGTAAGAAAAAAAAAAGCACTCATCAATACAAAATATGACTAAAGTAAAAAGTAAAAAAATGCATAAAATTTTCCAAGCAGAATTAACATAAATATTATTTTTCCTAAACTGTCAAACTGTAAATATTATATATAAAAATCTGTGAGATCATTCATTTCTCAGTCACCTACATTCACATTTTAAGAAACACATTTATATTTTTACCTTACAATGACATGTCCATGACCATTAACAACTGCTGTAAAAGAATTTTTCTTTTATAGAAGACAGGCTATCTCTAAAATAAAAAGCGATTACTTAAATATTAATGAGCCATATGTTAAGAACAATCTATAGAATGTAGATATATTTGGGAAAATGGCAAATCCTGGAAATATATTGATTGAAATATTCAGGCTAAAAATCATACATTGAAATAATCTGGCATTTAAATAATGATTTTGAGGCTTTCATAATATGTCTAATCAAAAATATGAGCATCTACATTTCAGAGGGTAAAGAGAAGCTATATTATTATTCTAACTTTCTTAATATAGAGGAAATCATTACCAGTTCTAATATTATCTTATTGATTAAAAAAATATAATTAATCAAACTAAAATTGAAAACACATAAGATTATCAAGGTATAGCTCCTGCTGGGTTTGTTCTCAGGATGCCACAACAGTCCTAGTCCCAACATTTCAAACTCCCTTGGATTGCCTGATTTAGCTGTTTCCCTGGTCTAGGATACCTTGACTGATTCGATCAAGGCTTTCAACTTTTCTCTTATTCATGCTGCAGCATGACAAGTCTTAAGCACTACAGTAAATATAGGCCCTGAGAGGCAACTGGTGACCTCTTTTGCAAATCTAGAAGACAAGCTGATAAAATGTGGTCACTGCTCCGAAAGTAGGTTTAGGACCAAATGGGTTCTAAAAATGGGGCTCAGAAAGTTGAGCCAATGACCAGCCATAAGCAGTTCCTGAAATAGTACAAAAAAATGAAGCAGTTTGGATAAATCTGTTATAGATACAGCAGAATATTGAGGTTTTTGTCAAGTTCCAGGGACTACATCTGTTGAGGGACTTATTGAAGAGATTTGCAGTAAGTCAGGAACAAATAAGTGCTGTGGAATAAACATAGTGACCTAAAAATTGGAGACCCTGGGGCACATTTAACAACTAATGATTTTACTTTAGGAGCCACTGTAAGAAACAAAACAAGAGCATCCAAGATTATAGGAATTTATCCACTGAAACACAGTGATGAAGGGACAAAATATTTTGCAGTTCCTCAAGTAATTTCTGAAGCTGCACCTTCAGTTGTGCAGAAACTGACAGATGATATATTCCAGAAACTAGACGTTGTTTCTGCTTTATGTAGGTGGCACTTACACTTTGCCTCATTTCTGATGTCATATTTTATCTTGATACTACAATAGAATCAAAATGCAATTCCAGTGAATCTCACTTGTACACTATGATTTGTTAAAGTGACTCTTCTGGACCAGCAGACACTGAGGCTTTTAACACTTTATTAATTTTCTCAGATTTTCGGTAGAAGGTTGACTATTCACCAAAGCATTCACTTCCAGGAAATTAGAAATAGCCCTGACTTAAACAGGTTATTACACAGGATACGCAATATTTTTTGTAAAATGGCCTTTGCTTTTCTTGCTTCAAAGATACACAATATGCTTTGAACTATTACGTAGCAATCTCTTTCATTATCCTTGACTGGTTTCAAAAGACAGATGCTTCGTTGTCTCTTTCTGAAATACCTCTGTACATGAATTTAGTTTTCTGTTTTCTCACACTGCTGTGACCTCATTTGTTGAACACCATTATTTATTGCTTGACATTTTGGTTTTTCTATGTACCAGTTCCCTGATATTATATTTATAATATATGATTTAGACAACTTTAATGTTTTGCCTGAAAATAAAACAAAACTGGCTAGTATTTAACTATAGTTATTTAAACTATGGATAATTGTAATTTTACATAAATTTACATTCTATGATTCTCTAACACCTGGAAAGTTCAGAATCATACAAGATCTCAATTTTATTTTTATTTAATGTTGTTTGGAGAACAAATACTTTAATATTCTTCATGTCTGCAGTTAATATATTACATAAAATAAAGCGAATGCTTGAAATAGATTAGTATTTAAAGTAAGAGTATTTAAATTAACCCCAGCTGAGCAATTGTAGTTGGGATTGAATTCATGAAGTCAAGATACCTTAAACAGCATTAGTACACTACTGCAACCATAAGAAAGATCAACATAGGCAAACATACAAGCAAAAGAGGTAAACAGTTTAAATCTTTACTGTCTTGATGCAGTATGCTGAAGAGAAAAACAATGTCAGAAGTTATTAGAACCCATCCATCCATTCAGATACACAAAGTATATATGCTGGGACAAGAAACCCAGAGAGTAACAGTTCAGATTAAGTTTATGGAATAAGGACATTATGGTAATGGTTGGAAATCTAGTTCTGAAACAATAAGAAGGAACAAAAAAAAAAAAAAAGTAGTAATCAACACTAGCATGTCCTTCCTAATTGTAAAAATGAAGCATAAAAGTAGCAGTCTGTTTTCAGGACTGTGTTGCTCTTTGCTGCCCTATTCTGTTCAAGAGATACAGGGAAATAAGGTCACTATGTTCAAGATTGCAGATGATACAAGGATTAGAAGATAGAACAAATAAGGTTGAATGATACAAAGTCAGATTTTGACTGTTTACATGAACAGCACAACAGATGGTAAAGGTGTTTTTGTTGTACAGAAAGATGCAAAGTAATTAGGCTTGGAGCAAGAAAACAAGCTATACGATATGTGGCAAATGGCCCAATAATTTAGCACACTGATTAGGAAAACAATTTGAAGATTATTATGGAAACTCATTTTAACCAGCAACATGAAACACAGTAGCAGTAAAAAAGGCAAACAAAACATTATTATGAATGTGTAGATGGATAGACTATAATGAAAGAAAACAAAACGTTGTTAATGTGCATTTTCTATTAGGCTATATAGGAAAAGTGCATATTGTCCTAGCTACCTGACACAGGAAGAAAACAATCTTTGGAAGTTAAAAAAAAAAAAGGGTCAGCAAGATATTAAATATCAAAAATGTACACATCTATAAAAATACAGCTTCAACATTAAGGTTCTGAAGAACTTTATATGACAGAATAAGAAAAATGTTTTCCTTTAATCCTAAATTCCTGATTTCAGGCATAGAAGCTCTGAAGAAAGGTCCATTTTATGTAATATCCAAGATTATACAAGTCATTCTTTTGACACAATGGTACTAGTAAGGAATAACATCATCATATGTATCAGGGTCCTAAAAGAACTGCATTTACAGTCCTTGAAAAGGATAATGTATTCCAGCAGTGTTTCCTAAACTTGATAGAAGTAAATTTTCTCATCCTAGCCTGTACTGATACTGTTCCTCCCCAGATGAAGTACTCTACACTTGCTCTTGTTGAATTTCATTAAATTTCTTCCTGCCCAGCTCTCCAGCCTGTCCAGGTCTCTCTGGATGGCAGCACAGCCTGCTGCTGTGTCAGCCACTCCTCCCAGTTTGGTGTCATCAGCAGACTTGCTGAGTTTGCACTCTATTCCTTCATCCAGGTCATTGATGAATATATTGAGTAACATTGGACCCAGTACTGACCCTTGGAGTATGCCACTAGTCACAGGTCTCCAGCCAGACTCTGCTCCACTGACCACAGCTCTCCGAGCTCTGTCCTTCAGCCAGTTCCCAATCCACCTCACTGCATAATCACCCAATCCACACTGCTTAACCTTGACTGTGAGGATCCCATGGGAGACAGTATCAAAAGCCTTGCTTCGTGAAGTCAAGAAATACCACATCCACTGCCCTCCCCTTATCTATCCAACTACTTGTAGCAGCTTTGAGATCTCTAGTTCTCTTCTGTATACCATGTGGCATTTCATGTTGCAGTGTGAATGTGTGTACCTGCTCCAACACCATCATGAACTTTGAAAATGTCAAGCTTTTGCTTCCATCTGGCCGAGTAATTAAAAGTATGCTTAACTTTTAAAAAAATCAGTGATATCTTTTCTCAACTAGCAAATTACACCTTCAGCAAGGTTCATAGGTGAATTATTTAATCTATTCAACAGACACAGGGAAATAAGAAACAAATCACTATCAGCTTGCAAATAGAAAAAAAAAAAAGGAAAAACATATCAACAAACCAAACAAACAAAACCAAACAAACAAAACCAGGTGCATTAATCAGATGCTCGATTTTGCATAAATATTTCATTCTGCTGCATTAATAATTCCTTTCCAGAAACGTTATGGATTTACTGCATTCACTTGCCACCTGATTAGATTAATAGCAAATTCCTGTTCTAACTATTCTTAGATTATTAATTAAATTTTAAATTTGTATAAATTGTTTAATCACATACAGTTTTATTTGTCAGAACACTATTGTAATAAAAAAATATCTCTGAGAAAGGTATCTTCCCTCTCTGAGCATTTACAGTTCTTTAAATATTTTTCCTCAGTGGACCTTATTAAACAAATTCAAGTTATTACTAATCTCCACAGTAAAAAGGATAATCAACAATAAATTTAATTTTAAAAACAATTTAAACATTTGTACTTTTCCTTAGGAATAGCAAGCATGTAATTTTATACTGATCTCCTTCTAGCATCCCTTTTGATATTTTTATATTTATGGCATTTATTATCATGTAATAAATTTGTAAGAAAAAAATAAAATAGAATTTTACAACATATTTTCATGTGATAAACAAGTAATTCACAATATTCTTAAATACTTTAAAATATAATAATCTTACTCTCTAGTAGTCAGAAGTAGAAAAGAAAGATTATTCTTTGCCTATGACAGCACTTCCACAGTTTTTATATTGATTTTCAAATGTTATCTATTAAGAACAGTAACTGGCTATACCACCCTAAGAACATTTTTTTTTTTTTAATCACGCTGAAAAGACAAAAAAAAAAAACCAACCAAGCTACACTTGACCAAACTGCTCTGCAGTTATCTTAAGTCATATATAATCCTACCACTAGAATTCTGAAAGCTGTATCATACATACAGTGTGTTTGGTCTGGTGTCCTAAACCTAGGAGAAGCAGCATTCAGTGTTTCTTCTAGTAAAGGATTGCAGTTTTAAGAAATATGACTCACAAAGTTCTTCTCTCCCTAAAATAAAAGTAAGTAGTCCTGTAGCCTATCACAAACAATCAAAATTACATACAACTTTAGCAAAAACCAGAAAGATTTATAGTATTGTTTTAGTTGGATGTGATGATCTTAAAAATCTCTTCCACCATGTCCCTCAGTGCCACATCTACACAGCTTTATAATGCCTGCAGGGATGGCAACTGCTACAATTTCCTGGGCAGCCTGTTCCAGTGCTTTTTTCTTTGAAGAAAGTTTTCTTAATGCCCAACCTAAACCTCCTCTAGTGCAATTTGAGGCAGCTTCATCTTGTCCTGCCACATGTCCTACTATCACTTGTCCTAGTGAGGAGGACAGGCCTGCCTCTTTACAATCGCCTTTCAGGTAGTTGTAGAGAGTGATAAGGTCTCTCCTTAGCCTCCTTTCTCCAGGCTAAACAACCCCAGGTTTTAAGATAACTAACTACTTGCCTGTAGGTAGCTTTTTATCTTAAAATGGAGTTCAGGTTCCTAGGAGCATGTGCTTTTCATAAAAGTTGCACAGTTTGAATAATAATTCAGAAAAATTATTTTCCCCTAATTAAAAAGGCATTTTACAGACTACATCTTGAATAATTTTTCTTCCATTATGTATATGTGTTTAAAGATGCTGATTCTATAAAACTGAAAGCCGACTGCATTTTCTTGTCAAATTTGTGTTGGGTCACACTTTCTTAATTAGATTTGTTGATGTATTGTTAATGAAGATGAAATGTCTTGCTTGCAGACACAGTTACTGCTTTTCGCAATCATTTGAAACTAGCACACAAGAAATTTTATAGAAGTTTCAAAACTGTCTTCTAGTTCACTAGCTCTTCTACTTGGATGTGAAACTTACTCTCTTCTCAAAAGCGAGTAGACAAAATAGTCACATCTATTTTTCTTTCCACAATATTTTAATGACTTGTCAAAGGTTAGTCAGCCACTAGACAAATGACAGATGTTCTTTATTAACCTCTCTCTTCCCAAAGCAGAAGATAAAGGGAATAAAGGAAAGAAACTTAGGGAATAGAAAACTAGAACAGCTTTCATGAAAATAATAACAATAAAATGAAATACATGCAAACATACATACAAAACCAATATCAAACCCAAGCCCCATGATAACAATTACATCTCAGGCACCACTGTTGCTGTGGAACAGTCCTTGGCAGTCCCAGACTAGATCTGATGGCAGATTTGGGAGCTGGATTCTGGAACACACAGAATGCGATAGAAGGCAGAACAGAGAGAGTCCTCCTTGAATTTTGGCTATTGAAGAAGAGAGCTTGGCCCTCATGATATCTCAGCTTTGTACAGAGTATGATATGTATAGTATGCAATACCATTGGTATGACAGTTGGTGAATTTAGAGTCACCTTTCCTGTCCACTCCTCCTCACAGGTTCAGCCTTCTACTTTCTGGAGCCCCAAGGTGGCACACAAGATTTAGTAGTGACCTTGGACTCCATAGGAGTGAGCATAAACAAGAGTCTTTCTGCATACCAATCCTTGGTAGTATATATTAACAACAAGCAAACATCTAGAAGCAAACACTACCTGTGAAGATAAGTCGTTAACTTTAGAAAGGGAAGTTAATTAGAAGAGACTTATCTGAAAAAATAAAATCACTAAACAGAAACAGTTCAGTTCTACTTCAGAACAAAACGTTACTATTTCCATGAAAGAACTAGTGATAGTGATAAGTTTTGCTTACAGATTTCACAAATGGATTCAACAGCTTCTACTTCATAATGCAATAAATAAAATTCATGGACATATTGCCATTTTTGTATGAGGAAAAGCAAAAAAAAGGAACTCAATTTGATATCTAAATTTGTACTTCAACTACAATTGAAGACACCTTAAAACATTTCAGGCTAAGAACAGTACCAGTGCAGAGGTGGACTGGAGAAGATAGAGGAGGTTTACTGATTCTTGCCTAATAAATTCCTGTGTTATTACAAGAAACACTAGGATTACCCTGCAACATATTTTATGTAAATATCTTGTGGGTAGGATATGATTAACAAGAGAATAATCAAATATCTTTCACTCAGTAGTTTTTCTTAAAAAAAAAACAACAACCTTGAATAAACTGCTCAATAAATTTATTTTTCCAGATCTAGTTAACAGTGATGGCTCTTGCCCAACTTCAATATGTAAGTAGCATTTAGTTTCAACAAAACTTAATTTAGATGAAAATGGGCATTAGAGACCACACAGTCTGACTGACAGATTCACAATGAGGTACTCTAAGGTGTATCTAACAGGCTGTATCTTGTCTTCTGCTCTTCTCTTTGTGGTTCTGACTGCCAACTGGGACTGAATGTCCAAACAAAATGCAAGTCTACTAGCAACATCTGAGAGAGTAACATTATCTTTGTCTCACAGTCACAGTGAAAAATGACTTTTTGTCCTTAACATTTCTGTCAGAGAAAAAATTTGGCAGTTTTTTAGACATTGTTAGGCAAATGCTTTAAGCATTGAACTCAAACTGTTCCAAAATAAAATTAAAAGCAGATAAGCCTATTCCATAAGAGAATAAACTTTATGAACTCTTAGGCTCTGCTCTTACATGAAACATTCCACAAGGAGAGCTCTCTTCTTCCTAAGGACAATGCCTGCAAAAGCCTCCATCCCATTTTCACATATTTTTACAAATAAGCGATACTGGGAAGCATTTATAGAACTGTATAAATAAACCTATAACAATATTAGCACAGTTCTCCAAATGCAAACTTATAAAACAAGTATAACATACAATGCAACAACAAAAAAACCCCACACTGTTACATTTCATGGGTACTAAGTATCCAAAAAACTTTCCGAGATTAATGTAGAAAGAATATCATGTTTTCTCTTAATAAATTAAAATTAAAAGCCAAGCTCCTGAGTATCATAAAACACAATTATTGTAATGGGTCATCAGTGCTAAGTGATTTTTAATTAGGAGAAGATGCTCCATGCCAAAGTATACTTGTCAACTCTAAAATAAAATATTTTTTAAAACAAGTAATAAAGTGCTGAACCATCGACATGTAGTGGTTAGACTAGGTAAATATATTGTGATGACTAGAACATATAACTGTCTACATAATCAATGCAAGAGGCTGTGCTTATGACAGATTGAGAAAGTGGAAAGGATTAGTTGAGGACAGACTTCCTCATCATTAAATTTAGCAAAAATTGCTCACCCTTAGAAGCATACTACAGAGTTTTTACTTTTAATTAAGTTTTAACTGCCGTTTATGCAAATTTTACTATAAATCAGTATCAAACATGTCCTAAAACCATTCACACATATAGTTAATTCATTCTGTGCTTGACAATCCTGCTGTTGAAGCAATGTCAGCAAAATAGCTGATTATACTAGATTGTGTTGAGATCATTTGCAATTTTTGATTAAACCGCTTTTACTGTACTGGATTGTAATGCTAATCAGAATTAACTTGGTGCTGAAACATGACAAAAACTGGTCACATAATGAGTTTTATAGAAGATGAGACAGAAAAGTATAAATGGGACTAACCTGCAAGTGTGATTATTAGTATTAGCAACTGAGCAAAACAAACTACTATTCACAGAAATTTTAATTTGGAGATTTAATTTTATATGACTCAGAGGTAGAATTCAGTAGAGGTTCAAAGGCATGACTTCGTATTTTAATTAAAATTATACAAGGCTCCAAGGTAAACATTTGTACTTTATTCTATGTTCAAACATAAAGCAGGATCAGTACACTGCATAATATTTCTCTTTTCTCCTGTACCAAAATAATTGCATATGAAGGTCTGAACATTTACAAACTCACCTTTTGGTTCAAACTCTGAGTAGTGGATAATGTTCAGTAAACCAGATGAACATGTTTCAGGCTACTTTTTGTTAGGAAAAATAACAAAACGCTTTTAGTTATTTTACAAATGAGGATATAAAATAACACCTACTGTCAGGAATAATGTTGAATTATTATTATTATTATAATTATTATAATGTTGAAGCCTGAATCAGCTCCCATGTCCTGAGAATACACTTTTGTGTTCAGTGGAAGAACCTATTCTTCAGAAACCTGCAGTTCTTGTCTCAGGCTGCACTAGAATGTAAAACCCTGAGTTCCAGAAAGGCCAAAAATGGTGTGTTACCCTTCTCTTTGTTATTTACAGCTTTCCAGTTTTTGCTCATATCATAAAAGAAAAAGTAATCTGTGACTTGGCAAAAATAAACATACAATAAGAACTGTTAAATCTTTGCAGAACCTTAATATTAATTAGGCTGCTTAATTAGGCCATCTCTAATTAAAGTTAATTTCTCTGCAAACAAGAATGAATGTGTCAAATATGCTAAATTGAAATCGCTCACTGAATAAACACTGAAAATTATGAGACTCTATTTCACTAAGTATATGAAATGAAAAAACATTTTGCAAAAATATATTTTGCAAAGCTATCACTATTTTGATTTCAGCTGTCACAATAATTTCATGGAGTTCCCTACAAGTCTTTTCCATATGTAGTCCCTGTAAAACACTGAATCAAGAGATTACAATTCATCAAAAAACAATTATTTTCCTCAAATAGGTTTTGGATTCAGTCTCAAAGAAACAGCTTTTCTTATTTAGTCCCCACAAAATTATAAAATCTTAGGTTAGACAAGGTGACCTGCAGAGCACCCATCATTTAGAAAAACATCTGTTGCAACTGAAGATGTGACTTTGACAGTCTCTGACAATTACAATCACAATGTTTAGGGCTGGAAGGGACCTCCAAAGGTCATCTAGTGCAGCCCCCTGCAGGGAGCAGGGACACCCTCAACTAG
>JANHGL010018080.1:0-14010 GCA_024611195.1 Ceyx melanurus
AGAGGCTAAAAGCCCTAAATAACATTGATAATCCTCTTCTGTCTCTTTTCAGTCTTACCAGCGTTTTTCGGACAGTGCCTAGAAGGGCTTCCAAAAAGTGTAATGAAACCAGGAGGAAAAACAAAGATAAGCACTGGTTTTCAAGTCTTCAGGAAAAAGATGATGTAAAAGGATGCAGACAGTACAAGAAAGAAAAGAATAAGCAAGTTCTGGATTGGAAAATTGTAAAGAGATCATTTGAGATTTTGACCAGAACAGCTGGAGATGGTAGAGAGAATATCATTATATCCTTGCCCAAGCTGATAACACTTCACAGGTATCTGATTTTGGCCACTGCGTAAAACAGAATATTGGGTTAGATGGTCCTCTGGTCTGACCAAGTTCAGCTGTTCTTAATTTCAGTGAAGTAAAAGGTGCAGAAACTAGATTAGACACTCCGGGGTGGAAATGGAATACAGGCAATCTTATCTGTGCTTGCAGACAGTACACTCAATGTGTTCAGATACGAAGGGGAAATGTAGAAGGCAACTGGAAAGGCAAAGGGAAGCCAGGGATGGGACAGGCTGCTGCAGAATTGGCACGGGAACGAGGAGATGGATTATGCAGAAAAGTAATGAGGGAGTGAGGATGGGTGTGAGGGAGATCGAAGGATGATAAAGTAGATGGGATTACTGGGGAAACTGGAAGAATTAGAGGAAAATTATTGCAAAATTTCTGCCTGTGAAAGTGGTGAAGAATAACTTCAAGATGCAATTGAAGTAATCTGTTAGTTTTCACCATTTTACTAACAATAATGAAATTATGCATGTGATGTAAGGAATGTTGTGCACTTAAAGCTTGTAGTGCTTTGGTCAAACATCCATACACAGAGATGACCAATTGATGCACTGGCCTCAGAAAAGGTAAAGAAAATGTCATTCCCTCAATGCTTTCCCAGTCACCCTGAGGGCTGCTGGATGGGTCCCTCTTCCTATGCCCACACAGCAGGAGCAGAGCACCCCCAGCTCTCCTTCCACTCAGTCTCCACCTCCTCTGCCAGTGGGAGACTGGGTGCATAGATTGCTTAGTCCTGCATAGTCTCACTCAGAGATCAAAAATCCAGGGTATGAAAGGGATTGACAGGTGCTGAAAGGTGTATATTATATTTGGAAATTCCACTGGAAAAAATATTTTGGGGGACTGTGTCTCCCCAAATGGTCTGAGTCAGGAAGCCTTGTGCCACCATACACTGGTCCTACTTTTGATGGCCTGAAAATTCTATCCTGACAAAAAATGGCAACCTAATGGCAAAGTAGTCCTAATGAGAGGACCTTAATTTACCACATAGCAGTCAATCAAAACGGTTTAAAATCCATTAAGAACTCAACTCAGTTGGGGAATACAGATTCAATATAGTTGCAAAGGTGTATCAGATGAATTGGGAGGTGTTTTAACCTGGCAGAAATGAAGATTGGAATCAAGGTTACCCCTTAAAAACCAAATTCAGCAAGCAGCTTCTGATTTTGGTTGTGTATTACTGCAGTAGGAGAGAAGTGAGAACCCTAACTGCAGTTCTTTAGAGAGTAAAAATAGATTTTTATTACTTTAATTAGATATGCATTTAATCATAATATATAAGAGGTATGTATATTCATGAATCTTTTTACCTTCCCTGCCTGAATGTAGTTAATAATTTAAAATTATTTTTGTAAAGCATTTCTATTCTCTAATTTTCAAAATGTGACAATGCTTCTGATACTTCTTTCTTTTCCGAATTCTTCATGGAAACAACATCAACAAAAAAAGGAGCTGCCAAAATAACCATAAACTGCTTTTGTTAGATTGTTTCATTTTGTATATTTAAATAGTAGACATAACTTTGTTTCCCTATGCAATTTTACTTGAAAGATTAGTTTTCAAACTGAGATCTACCAGGCCAAATTCTTACTTAGATCAGATAGATCACTTTCATGGCTGGGTAGTCTGCTTTACTGAAATGTGGAATTTATTTATGTGATGGAGCTTGGGAGTAGTGAGTTTGGGGTTTGTTTTGGGGATTTTTTTCACTAATAATAACCTGTAACAGCAACCACAAGAACTACAAAATGGCAGGAAAAGCTTTAATAGTAAAAGGATTTCTGCATGCATTTGGAATAAAGAAGAAAAAAAGATTAAAATTATCAGATTCTGAAAATGCTGATGCTCTGAGATAATAGTCAAATTCTCATCTCTTGTTTCAAAGTCAGACTATCTTTTGCAACTGAACAATAGTTAGGATGCAGAGCCTGAAGTTAATAATCACAAAACAGGTCTTAGAATTCCCTGGATGTTTGTACCTGTTGTTTAAATATAAGCACAAAGAAATACTTCAAGAAGGTAAAAATAACCAAAAAGAAGATAAATGTATGTGGAATATTGACAGCTTCAGATGAGTTCAACAAGCATCATTGTTCTCTGATTAGAACACTGAGTCATATATGTGGATGTTTATTATACTGGCTCAGCAGATGTGAATGATAGTATTTTCTAAACTTCATATGCAGCATTCTAAATGTTCAGTCTGACATTTTAAAGCCCTAAGCCCCACAACTGTTGGAGGTAAGCAAGAAAAGTGTTCTCGTTTACTATATACCCACTTTTATTCAATTATGAGCCAAACTTTTTGTCTATGTAAGAATAAGTACTTATTGATTTAAGAAGAAACAGACTTATTGATCCAAAGGGAAAATACACTGTGCATGTTGATCAATATTTACCTTGAAGGACTAAACATCCTGATACTCACTTCAAGACATCAATATATACATATTACTGCATGTTTATGTCATTAAGTCAGGTAACTGGGCTAGATTTCCATCTAACAGTATGAACTCTCTTAATGATTATTTTTCTAGTCAAATATTGTCTCTAAAGGGAAGAAGTTAAAGAACCAGAAAAAGAATAATTGTTCACCCCCCTTGAGATAAATAATACTTTTTATTAAACTCAACTGATGCCTAGCAGGAGCCGCTAGACTGATTATGTAACATAAGCAGTGAGAAGTCCTCCAAATTCCTCCTTATTTACCTGTACCAAGGTAAAATGGGAAATCTAAGAATACATGACTGAAGATATTTAGGTGCCTAGCTTGTGATTAGTTCAATGTCAACAAACTTGTAGAAGAAGGAGTTATTTCCTTTTAATTTTCAAAGACAAAGTGCTTCTGAGTTCTCAATACCTTTAAAAATTCTGCACTATCCAGGCATCACCATCTCCTCTCTTTCAGCCTCACTGCAGGCCAGGGGTTTCTTCTTGCTGGAATTTATTGACATAGAACCAACCATAAATTATACCAAGATAAACTAATTATAGCATAATGGGTCAGTCATGGTACATTTTTTTTTTCTCTGACATTTCTTTTCTGCCCCATAATAGCTGTAACACTGGGTTAATCATTTTTATTTAAATGTTTTCTTTATGGCTAATTTCATCCTAATATCACCAATCTCTAGTCTCCTGAGGCACTAGCTATGAAGGACACACCCAGGGAAGGGTCAGGCACATGGGACAAAGAGAAGCTGTGACATCTATACAGTTAATATACATTCTTGACATGACCAGCTCCATATTAACAATTTATAATAAACGTTGCTTCAGACCACAATATATAAGGTGGCCGTCCCATCAAACTGCCTTTATTGTTTCCTCCTCTAAAGAACATACCTGAAAGCTGTGGATCCCTTCTGCCTGACTTCACAGAGATGGGGCCCTTCCTAAGCCTGCCTATAGCTGAAATTCCTGTTTAAATGCTCATCACCTTGTGTCTCAGTCACCTTTTACCTTGCCTCTCACCCTTGTCAGAGACAAGCCTGCCCTGTTCTGTCCTGTTCATGTCCATTCAAAATTCTGGAAACATCATTGCCTTTGCACATGGTTTGGGAGTTTGCATCTTCTTCTGGCTCTCCATCCTCAGTTTAAGATTTACTTACTGTAGTTCTGCTGGGATGCTTTTGTATCCCTGACTGATTTACCTGGCCTGCTTATTCTGTTTCCAAATTGCCACTTCCTCTAGTTATCTGTGGGGCTGGGAAGGATGTGTCCGTACCTACCATCCCAGCTACTTCATTTTCTGCTTTGAACATGTTTGTAGCTGTTGTCCCTTCAAGACTTGGTAACTACAATTATGTTGTGCTTCAAGCCCCAGCCTACTGATTTGTCTGATAATATCTCACCATTTCCTTTAGTTCCCTGAGCAGTGTGTTATCCATTGTCTAATTAAATATAAGTCATAAAGAGGTCTTGAACCTAAGTGGCATCTGCTTGTTTTCAGGTAATGCAAATATTAAAAATAATCTGAACTACAGTTTTTTAACAAACTAAATTATAAAAAGCTGTTCCCCTGCCAAATGGACATGCATACACCTGGATGACAGGAAGAGATATGATGTTCCCTAACAATGCTGTGCATCTGCTGGAATAAGTAACTCTACACTGGGAGACAGACAGCCATGCTGGTATCTTCAAGCTAGCATCAGTGTGGTTGGTTGTCTTCCAGGTCATTTGATGTACAAGGCAAGGTATTTGTAGTGAGTGGAGCTGCAGGGATGATTTCTGTGAGCTGCCCCATGTCAGACAGAGCCAGTTTCAGCCAGATCTAAGGTGGACCTGCTGTTAGCCAAAGCTGAGTCCATCAATGATGCTGGTAGCACCTCTGTAATATAGTTCAGAAATAGTAGAAAATTCTGTGCAGCAGCTGTGAGAAAATTTGAGAGAAACAGCCCTGCAGATATCATGCAGGTGCTGGAGAACAGATTTCCCTGAAGCCTATGGAGGAGACCACGGTGAAGCAGGTTGTCCACCTGAGGACGTTGTCCATGGAGGAACTTAGTGGAGCAGGGCAGCAGATATCCATCTTGCAGACAATGCAGGACCCTATTCCACAGCAGATGGATGTGCTCTGAAGGAAGCTGCACCTCATGAAGAGCCTGCACTGAAGCAGGCTCTTGTCAGGAACTGCAGTCTGTGGAAATAGCCCACGTAGGAGTAGGTTTTCTGACATGAACAGTGACCCCATGGGGGACCCAAACTGGACTAGTCCATTCCTGAAAGACTGTAGCCCATGGGAAGGGCCCTCACTGCAGCAGTTTGTGAAGAATTGTATCCCATGGGAGGGACTCCTCACTGGAGCAGAGGAACAGTGAAAGGAGGAAGGAGTGGCAGAGATGACGTGTTATGAACCGACCACATTCTCCATTCCCTGACCTCCTGCATCACTCAGGAAGGGGGAAGTAGAAGAATCAGGAGCGAAGCTGAGCCTGTGAAAAAGAGGGGTGAAGGAAAGGGTATTTTTCAGTTTGGGTTTGTTTGGTTGTTTTAATTTTTCACTATCCTTCTATTAATTGATGGTAGATTCATTTCCCCAAGTTGAGTCTATTTTACCCATTATGGTAGTTGGTGACCCATGAGCTTTTACATAATATTTTCTCCCCCTCTGCTGCTGAGGAAGGGGAGTGAAGGAGAAGCTTTATGGGCACCTGGCATCCTACCAAGGTTAATCCACCACAAGTTCACAACTGGCTTGTCATCTAGTCAGCTCAAAGGGAAGGCAGAGGACCTTGAGTCCACCCTGTAGACACACCCTTATAATGGATTCTTTTATCACATCTGATAAACACACTGATATTTTAGTAGTTTATAATAAGTCAAGAACTTCTCATACTTCCCTGCCACTGGAAGCTGGGAGTACACAAACAGTTGACAGGGGATACATCAAAGACAGCTGATCCAAGTGAGCCAAAGGGGTATTCTATACAGTATGATGCTTAACTTGAGGTTTATCAAAGCCAAGTGCTGGGTCCTGCACTTTGGTCACAGCAACCTCAGGCAATGCTACTGAGTTGGGGAGGAGTGGCTGGAAAGCTTCTTGTCAGAAAAGGACCTGTGGGTGCTGGTGGATGGCTGGCTAAACATGAGCCAGCAGTGTGCCCAGGTGGCTGAGAAGGCAAACAGTACCCTGGCCTCTATCAGGAATAGTTTGGCCATCAGGACTAGAGAATTGATTGTGCCCCTGTACTCAGTGCTGGTGAGGCCACAGCTTGAGTACTGGGTTCAGTTCTGGGTGCTGCCACAGTATAAAAAAGACATGAAGGTGCTGGAGCAATTTCAGAGAAGGACAACAAAGCTGGTGAAGGGTCTGGGGAAAATGTCTTACAAGGAGCTTCTGAGGGACGTGGGGTTGTTTAGTCTGGAGGAGACTGAGAGGAGATGTTATTGCTCTTTACAACTAGCTGCAAGAAGGGAGGTTGCAGTGAGGTGGGTGTTGGTCTCTTCTCCCAGGTAACAGAACTGGACAGGAGGGGTGGGTCATTGCTTGGGGACAGTGTGGTCATTGGTCATCATTGTGCATCACTTATCTTTCTTGGTTTTTATTTCTCTCTTTTTGCTATATCAATATTCTTTACTATTATATTAAGGTTATTAAACAGTTATTATCTCAACCCACAAGTTTACTTTTGTTTCCAACAAGTGATAAAGATCACACCACCACACACTTTTCATCATTAACTATAAAATAATGCAGAGAGGAGTTGTCCACTCTCAGCTATACTGAGATGCATCGCAATAGAAAAGCACAAAGAGAAGGAATAGACTTTACTTAAAATGGGTTTATTTCTCTAGGCTCAAGATTTGGCATATGTGTGCAGCAAGTGTCAGAAGTTATAATTAATCACTAACTATATACAGGGATCTTAAGAGACAATCTCCTGAGCAAGGTGGGGTAGAAGATGGCAGACCTCTTAGACACCAGCATTATTTTCTAGGGCTAAATGAGTGTAGTTATTGTAAAGTTGATTTTGGTTAATGGAAATGTTCAGTGAAAGCAATGAATGCTTTCACAGATGAAGACTAGTTTATGGATATTCCTGTCACTTTCTGGAAGTTTAGAGACATTATATGATTCACATAATTAAATAAAACTATTGAATGTTGTACCACCATGCAATGCAAGTGTTCCAAGATCTTCACTGAATAATTATCAGGAATAAATTAACTTGAAAAAATCAGTAAGTTTTGGTAAGCAGTGAAATTGAAGCAATCCTTCAATTATTAGCAGTACTGTGTTTGCTTTTTCTGAAATTTGAGCATAATGTATTTCTGCATCTATCTAATCTGACTTCAGTAGAATTTTGTGATTTGAAAAAAAAAAAAAATAGGTAAGACACTTTAAGAGATGGATTTTAAAGAAAATGAAAAAAAACAACCCAAAATAACTCTGTGACCAATACATTGGTTCATTAACACAACTTTCCATTAATTCCTGCTTCTTAGTAGGCAGCACTGAAATGACAACAGACTTGTTTCATTCAAGATGCAACAGGATAGGTTTAGACTGGGCATTAGGGAAAAATTTTTCACTGAAAGAGTGGTCAGACACTGAAACAGGCTGCCCAGGTGATTGAGTCACTATCCCTGGATGTGTTTAAGGGGCGTTTGGATGTAGTTTTGACAGACATGGTTTAGGGGTGAACTTTGTAGCATAGGGTTAATGGTAGGACTTGATCCCAAGGGTCCTTTCCAGCCTGAATGATTCTATGATTCTACTATTTCACCTTTGCCAGAAAATCAGACAGGTATCTATTTTGAAGTTTTATAATCTGTCCATATGAATTTTTAGGGAGTAGTGATAGGAATAGTTGAGGAGGACAACGAAGTATCTATTTGCCAGTCAACTATCACTCTGAATTTCTAAATATCTTCCTTATTTTACTAAGTCAAGATTAAGACCATACAGAAGTGGACATATATCTTTTTCTTATTTTCAGCTGCCTTCTCAGATAGGATTAATTTTGGAAGTAGTCTCTTGAAATAAATAATTGTCAGGTTTTGCACAGCTCTATTAGTGCATAAATGCCTTATTAACAATTATGGTCTTGGAATAGGCCCAGTAACTGACTAGACTCAGGGACATCTTCATCCCTGCCTGGGTAGACTAGGTCTTAACCACTGTGATCTTCACCCTGCAGACAGGCAGCCATAGCACTTACATGATATGTGTAGGAAAAAAACCCAACTGTTAATTATTTAAACATCAGACATAAAGAATAAGACAGAGTGGTAATCCCTCTTAGTTTACTCCCTTTTTGTATATATAGAAATGTATACATAGAATACATATATTTTCGAAAAGGAAAATTACTTGACACATTTTAACTACACAAATACTTGTCAAATTTTGATAGCTATAGATGTATTTCATGAATCCACAAACTTGGAAGGGATTAATAACAAGAAAACTGACATTATAGGACCTTTCTCTTTTTAATTTTTACAGAGATTTAATGATCTATGAAAAGCAGATAAATGCCTTTTTCTAATCACAAATTCTTGAGATTGACTTGTCAGTTCCACTGCTCAAACAGGTTCAGACAGAGCAGGTTGTCCAGGATCACATCCAGCTGGGTTTTGAATATCTCTACAGATGGAGAGTCCACAGCCTCTCTGGTAAACCTGTTCCAGTGTTTGAACAGGGTCACACTAAAAAACAACAAAAAAAGCACTTTATTGTGTTCAGGTGACATTTCCTTTGCCTGTTGTCTTTGTCCTATCAGTGAGCACTACTGAAGAGACCCTGGCTCCATCTTCTTCATCCCCGCCCATCAAGTGTTTTCAGACACACTGGTTAAGATACCCTTGAGCCTTTTGTTCTCCAGGCTGAACAGTCACAGCTCTCTCTGCCTCTCCTGATAGCAGAGATTCTCCAGTCCCTTCATCATCTTTGCTGTTCTGTGCTGAACTCAGCATGTTTTCCTTCATGTCTGATCAAAGATTTATGGAAACCTTATGGGTATGTATTAGTGCAGAAATGTTTGTGATACTGTTCTGAGGCCTTTTAAGTAAGAGAAATATCACTTAATTTTAAATGTCTAACTCTTACTAAAGCATTTCTGTTCTTAATTTTAACATGGGAAATCTAGAGTAACAACTTGACTTTAAGGCTAACTGGAAATTGAATTTTGTGTATATTCTAATCAAAACTAGCTACAGAATAGAAGCACAAACTAGACCTATCATTTAAAATAGCTGAATCAGGAAAACTTCTTTCCATGGGTCATAGGGGGTATTTCAGAAGAGACACCCAGAATTTTCATTTCAGTTACATTAGACTAAATCCTACATGCCATGTTTTTATATGCAGAGTAATTGCTGGGTGGTCTTTGAAGCAAGAAATGTGGTTCCTGACACTCTTTAGTTGTATCCTAGCTGAGGCTGCTGTTGCTGACAGCAGCACCTTAGACTTCTGTAGTCAGAACTTTCTCATTGTAGAAGGAAGTGATGTCCTTTCCTTTTCTCCTGACACAGAGATATGTAACCACGTCCCTGATATGAGTGATTAGCCTGTAATCAAGAATGTCCAATAGGACAAATATATAGCAAATATTGCTAGATAGGCTAGGCCGTTCACATTGTCTGAGAAGACAGAAAATCTTTCCTTAGAAAAGCTTGTGGTAAAGTGACACCCATTAACTAGCCCCTCTGTGCACTGACTAAACATAGCTAGTGATAATTACAGTGCATCTACCCTGTGGTGGTGTGGCTGGTTTCTATCTCCAGCATCCTTGTCCTGTAGGCAGACCCACTGGCCAGTTGTTCCACTGACAGGTTCTTCAGGTTGCCAGAGCTACCTGAGCAAAAAATGCCAGCAATCAGCCAGCAAAACAAGGAGATAACTGGTTGGATGCAAATTAGAGCTCCTGGATTTGTCCTCAGTCCACATTCAGCTTTGGCCCAGATGTAACTGTGAGCAGCAAGTTTTAGAAGGGATATTTTTCAGCCACTAACATGATACAATGTGTTAGGCCAATATATCTTTGGTACACCCATTCCCAAGTGTTCCTGCATGTGTGCATGTGTGTGTGCACATGTACACCCATAACCAGAGTGTTTAATTCCACTAAAATTGTAAATACATATAAATTTGAAATGCTCCTTGATGAATACTAAACGTCATTCAATTTCATGGTTCCACTTCAGTCAGTCAGTCACTGATCATACAATATGTATATGGACTTGATGACAAAAAATATCTGCAGTCACATTCACCCTATTACATTTCCTTACTGTAAAATATTCTTCTATCTTTTTAACATAAAACTAAAACACCTCTTTGTATTTGAAGTTCCTATCTTTGAAAAAAGTTAACAAAGCCACTAAAGACAAACTTATTTTTTCTCTTCTTTCACCTACATACAGATTAAAATCTCATATATCTGATCAGCTGTCATCCACATTTCCTTGCATTATTACAACAATAATTTATCTTGCGTTTGTGGTAGTGTCCATAAGGCAGAAAGAGTTTCTCTGGCCTCTAGATAAGAAGCTCACAAAGAAAGAATTGAGTGATTGAGGACTTAGAAGACAACAAGGGGGACTTTCTTGATGGTACAGATGACTAGAAACCAGTAGTATGGTAGAAACCAGTGGCAAACAGACAGAGAGAGTACAGGACTTGTAGTTGAGTATAAGGAGGTGAGTTGGTAAAGAAAAGTTACAGGTCAGGAAAGACTAGAGTAATTGCCTGAAATGCTTATATGTTATAGAGAAAGAATGAGGGGAGAGATGAAGTAAAGGACAGTGGGAAGCTGATGTAAGATAAGTTAGGAGAGAGGTAACAAATACATTGCAACAGTGTCTAGGGAGTTAGCACAGCTATACAAAGAGGAAAACGATCAGAACAATGGTAAAGAAATAAGACTTTGCTGGTGATATTTTGCATTTATTTGTCAGTAGCACAGGTGGTATTTCCCATGATGTGTAAGAAGGGGAAACCATGGAACTTTTAGACAAATGCTTTAGGTAAAAGCATTAGAGCTTTGACAAAGACTGACAGAGCTCTCTCTGAAGTTAAAAATGTTGAGACTACAGTTTAATGGATTAAAGGTTATAGACAGAGGAAACTGCATTAAATATTAGATATTATGTGGAAAGGGAAAACTAATCTGTATTTCCTATATTATATTCAAAAAACTGCCAATCAACTGTTTAGTGTGAGGTACATTCTATTTTCTTAAGCACTTCTGGCACTGCTGAGTATGAAGAGCCACCTGAGAGCAAACAGCACTGTGACGGGTTCTCAGGGCAGGCAGAATAAGTACAATAAGGATTGTGAAACAAAGCTGCTCACAATTAAGAGTAGAAATTGTGGTTTGGGGGAGTTTTCTGGCTGCACAAAACAACATCCATAACGCTTTTGTGCCTCTGGAAATGTATCATGCTTCAGGTGACAAATCTTCACCATCTTCATCTTGATCAGAACTTCTGTTTTCCAAACTGAATGAGAACTACGCACTTAAGAAGTTCACAATCCTGCAAGCAAACCCCCTGCACAACGTGCCCAGGCCATTCTCTGAGGAATTAGGTCTACAACATAAATCTTACAATGGAAAGGCAAGAGAAGCACCTGTCTGGTGCACTCCAGATGCTGTAGAGAATATTCATGCCAAGTGCTTAAAACATTTTTTGTTGATTCTCAACTTGCAAAATTTCTCTGCTGTATTTTTTTTATTCAGCTTTTGTCACCTGCCTGGTAACACACTGAAAGCATCATGAATATGGTGTGCTGTCTGTTCTGAGGATTCAGATTGGTAAAACTGACGTAGGAAAGCGATAAATGAAATGGTCATACACAGCAGTAGAAACATTGCATCTCTTGCAATAACAATTACTATTTGTATTTAAGAAAAAAAATGAGGGAAACCATTCATTGTTCAGCTTTGTTAGATGCTTCCCACAATAAACCTAGTAGTGATGGAAAAGTTTCCTTAGTCTGAGAGAAGATTTAACTGACAATGAATTAGACAACTGTAAACTGGGTTGGGTTTTTTTTCTGTACATTGCTCTACCATATACCCTTTACAACTTGCTTTGGCTCATCCAAAATTCTCAGTAATGTCAGAGGAAATACTGCAAGAAAAGAACTGTAAAGTCTGGCTGGTCGGGCAAGTGCCTCAGTGTGTGTCTGTAACTTATCTCTTAACAGACCTGCTTGAAGTAGCTCTAGCCTTGATAACCATCACTGGGACAGTGGAGATCTCTTCAGAATTCTCACTGCTTCTATCCCAGCAAGAAATTTGCTGTACCTCAGAGCAGGCTGCCAGCAGTGAGCTCAGTCCTGTTGTGACTATACAGATAGTAATTCAAGGGTGTCTGCCATAAAAGGATCTTCACAACATCTTCTAAGTCCTGAGAGCTCCTGTGAACTGTTAACAAACGTAAGTGCAATGAGTTGTGAAAGATGCTCAATGTCTCACGAGATTTGGCTCCAGCAGACTTGGCTCACACATGTCCAGCCACTTGATTCTGATCTTAAAACTTTTATTGAATGTTTAATGAGAAATCATGGCTTGCACAGTGTGAAACCTGTATTTAAAAATACGTGCCAAATCAGCTCCCCCAGTAGACTGGAGAACGTTTAGAGCCACTGGCTTGTGGGCCCTGTGGCTGCTGGATACCAGGCGGAGAGTAGCAAACAGCTTCTGAAAGCAGTTACTAGGTGGAGTGTTGGTCCTTTTAGTTCGAAATATCTGGATATCTGGACATACATAATGTGTGGAAAGTTGCCTGTGTTAACCAGCTTTCTCTTTCAATATGGTGGTTGCTGAAGCTGTCCCTGCCTGTATTTCCCAATCTCACTGAGGCAGAACTCTTTGGAATTTCCTGAAGAAAGGTACTACAAAATGTATGGTAGCACATTTTTGTGGAATCTTTTCTTTCCTTCCTTTTCTCTTTTCTTTTTTCTTTTTCTTTCTTTTTCTTTCCTTTTCTTTCCTTTCTTTTTCATTGATTTCTTCCTTTCCCATTGATTTCTTCCTTTCCTTTCTCTGTTTTATTTATCTTTTATTTATTTTATTTCATTCTTTTTAATGACAGGGTGTGATTCTACTGATCAAATGCTCTTGTTGCCTTGTATGCAAACCTTCTAGGAGACGTGGGGTTACTCTGAAATAAATAAGGGGAGAATTGGCTCTGGGTTTCAAACCTATTACATCCATACATTCTGCTTAAATGTTGTGGTAGAAGTAGCATTCTAAATTTCTGTATACACAGTGAGAAAAAATAAAAAATTAAGAAGCACTGAGAATAGGTGGTTCAACTCAAGTATACCCAGGTACTTCAGCTTGTGAAACACACAGCAGTCATGTCTGCAGAGCTTCTTTGAGGGCAGGAGTGCCTGAAATAAATCCCCACATATAGTCTTGCCATTTCTGTTTTAAAAGAAGCCCAATTTATCACTGGAGACTTCATTTTGTTGTACAGTATAAACTTTTAGTAAGCAGGTGATTTCTGTTCGGAAGAGCTTGCATTATAAGAGCTCAATCTTTCCAATGCTTACATGCTTGCTTAACTTTGTAGCTCTGAATTGTCCCTTTTAAGTCAATAACATTACTCACATATACAAAGTTTGGGGTTTTTTTTGGTAATATAAGAGCACAGATAAAGATTGGATGTGAGAAAGGAAGTGTTACTATCCTTGTCTTGCAGATGAGGAACTGAAGCACAGCAAAATTGAGATCCTGATCCCCCACAGTGTATGTGCTTAATTTTTAAGCATACAAGTATTTTCCGTCAGGTTCGCTGTGTCCTCTGGACTGAAGTGTAAGGTCTGGATTTCAGTGACTGTCCCTGTCTCCAATTTAAAGTAAGTTACTTAAATTGTGATCCTGGGGTGTTAAATTCAAGTGCTTAAAAAGCGTGGGACTCATTCTGCATGGGATGTGAAAGACCAGGGTGAGCTGAAGGAGTTTCAACTGACCCCTTTAACCTTAGCTCCGAGGCGTTACAGGTGGATGTCTTCAGCTGACGCCGTGTGACATCCACCCCTATCGTTGTGCCTGGCTGCTGCCTGCTGTGCTGAGAGACCTTCACACACCGGCGCTGCATGAGCCCGGCCGCGGGAGCTCCCGGCGGGGCTCTCCCTCGCCTCCAGCTCGGCGGAGCGGCCGGGGCGCCGCGGTAAAACACTTCGCCAGGTAACCACCACCCCCCTCACCGTCC
>JANHGL010018082.1:0-10414 GCA_024611195.1 Ceyx melanurus
CCCCCCTGCCAGAGCAGGGGCACCTAGACCAAGTCACCCAGGAACAGATCCAGGGGGGGCTGGAATGTCTCCAGAGAGGGAGACTCCACAACCTCCCTGGGCAGCCCCTGCCAGCCTCTGTCATCCTCATAGTGAAAAAATTCACCTCATGTTTACATGACACTCCCTATGCCTCAGCTGCCACCCAGTGCCCCTTGTGCTGCCATGGGGCATCACTGAGCAGAGCCTGGCTGCATCCTCCCTACACTCACCCTTTATATATTGATAAACACTGCTGAGCTCCCCCCTCAGTCTCCTCTTCTCCAGGCTAAAGTGTCGAAAGCCACTTTGCAGAGCTGTGCTGGTAAGGAAGGCGGCCATCAGAGGAGTGCCCTGACTTCCCCTAATGGCTCAAAGCTTGGGAGAAAACCAACAATTTTTCTGTCAGCATCAGTATTTATAGCATCTGGCAAAAGACTAAGGCTTCTCTTTCTGGCAAACCCTCTTGCCATCAGGCTGGCACAGGCTGAGCACAGCCCAACTGGCACAAGATGTGCCATGCAGAGGCACCACAGCTCCTCCAGAAGCACCATCAGTGTTTCTGAGCTCTGTCAGGTCCCGATCCCCAAGTGGTTTCCAGCTGGGAAGTCTGAACAGATCACACTTCAATGACTTTCTAGGGTTTTTTCTCTTCAAGTGAGTTTTGACTCAACAAGCCAACTCTCACCGAGTTCATTTTCAATTCCAAAGCTTGGTTTAGACATATGTTCAATGAACCTTCTTTTTTATGTGCTTAATGAGCAACAACCACAGCCTTCCTCACATCACCCCCCTCAGCACCCACCCCTGGATGAGGCACAAGCTTTGGACACATTGCTGCAGCACTGCCAAAGCCCTGGCCATTAAAGCAAGGTGGGAGAATGACAAGTATGGGTTCGAACACATGTTTTTCAGTAGAATTGAAGGCATTTTGGTGGTTCAGCAGGAATTTGGTAGCATATATAGGTCAGCTACACATTTACCTGCAGCAGTGTTTCACATTTCAGATTCCAGGGCATATTATCTAGGCTAGGGCACTGTTTCAAGTTATTAGTTTTATAGCCTGCTGGTAACTAGAGAGCAATTTAAATAATTACATCCTTGCCACAAAGAGCTTGAAAACCTATCTGGCTGGGAGAAAGGCAAATGGGAAGGTGTGACAGCACTGCTGGAAAAGCAATCAGCTGAGGAGCTGAGCCAGAAGCAGCTGGGAGACACCCCTGGTAGAGAGCTGCTGGGCACTCTTTGCTAAAGGGACACCTCACTTTGGCTGCACTCCCAGCAGCACCCCAAACATCTCCCCACACCTACCACCAGCAGACAGGCAGCCTTGGTTGTGCCAGCAGTGAGGAAATCCTCTCTAAGAAAGGTGCTCAGGGTTTAAAAACAGGTGATGAGTGTTCAGGCAGGGCTCTGCCCATCCTGGGGGCTGAAGAGAGGGGCTTCCCCCTGCTAAGGATGTGACTCTACAAGTGCTCAGCTTGCTGTGGAACACTGGGCAAACAAAAAGGCAAAGATCTGGATGCAAGAAAAAAGGAAACTATGAAGTAGATGTTGAAAATGTCTGGGATAAATTCTAGCTAAGGTGGCATAGGGGAGGGTATTAGACTCTCCCGAGGCTGTGCACAGCACGTGGGGAAGCCCCAGAGACCACTGCCACCACTCCCCCTTCCTCTTGCCAGCCTCTCCAGCAGGGAGACACTCTTGGTCCTCACCCTTTGGTACCCAAGAGATGAGTGGGGGCAGAGGGGGAAAGCAGGCTGTATCCAACTTGCACAAGCACACAGGTAGCTGAGCTGGGGAGCCACTGAGCAGGGAGGGTGGCAGTAAATAGTGCACAGAGAGCAGCTGGCATTGCAGCTGCCTGGCCAGCTGTGCTGCTTCAGGGAGCTTTCCTTGTCTGGCCATTTCCCCTGCAGTGGTGAAGACAGGTGGGAGCCCCGTGCTGGCCAAGGTCATCTGCATCACAGTCCAGGTACTGCTGGCACCAAGTCTGCCAAGGGAGAAGCACTAGATCCATTCACTGGAAATGATGAGGGTTTCTACTAGAAATCTCTGTTTAGGGCACTGTTAGTCATCTTGCTGTGGGTGTGATTCAAGACCAAAGTGAGCTGACCAAATTCCCTATATAGTCAAGAAAGAGACCAAGAGAGACAGGGGTGTGATCCCAAGTGCCTACGTTAAATGCCTGAAGTAAACCAGCATCAATGCTGCCATTGTACACACGGTGGTATTTTAGTTTCTGGCTGCACTGAATACTTTGTGGAATCTGTAAAAGCAAAACAGTTTTTTTAATACGTCTTCAAAGTGGTTTTCCTTTTTTCCTGCCACCAACAGGAGGTGTTGCACGTTTCTCTGGTATGCACTCACCACCAATAAACAGTTCCATTTTGGCTGCACTTACCAGGTGCTCTTGAAGGTTTTGTGAAGAAGCATGCCAAAAAAACACCCCAGGAACGACGTTTCTCTCCACTGCCTCCAAAGTAGGCTGGCAAAGGCAGACACAAGGTCTTCAAAGGCCTTAGGAGTCCAATGTGAATACACAGAAGTGAGAGAAATGAAGTGAGGATGGAGAAAAATGGTGAATTCTGGGAATGAGGGAAACCCTGGCCAGTTACAGTCACTGCACAAGTGGAGGGAGAGGAAGCCTGAGAGATAAGAGGAATTAGGATTAGTGAAACACAAATGACAGAAAAACCAACAATCTACCTGCAGGGACACGGGTGATTTAGTGGCAGCTGTCAAGGAACTGCATAAAAAAGAGCTGCTATCTTTAGTTACCCATCAGCTGAGGAGGCAGAGAAAATGATGCAGTGCTGCAGCAGAGCTGGAACAGAGTAAACACCATAAAAAGTTCATCCATCAGAGAAGGGGCAGGCCAGCCAGCCTGACATTGGCAGAATAACAATCTCTTCCATTTCTGACCACTTGTAAGGCTATCAGGGAGCACAGACAGAACTCTGCTGGGTGTTTCCTTACCAGGTTTCCAAATTCCCTTGTTGCCTCCCCTGTTAATCATTTTGCCTTCCTCCTGTGCTTCAGATTCTGCTTCTCTGCCCTCCACATCACCATCAAGCACACTTCCCCCCCTAAGATTCCTGCATGTGTATACCCAACAGCTTATCCAGCCACGCTGTGACTTGCTATCTTTGGAATAACCAAAGCTATTTCCATTCAAGCTTTGGTGATTCCAAGTGCTGCAATCTCCCTGTTAGCATCCATCAATTGTTCTCTTTGTTATTGGCAGTTGAGTTTTGTTGATGACACACGGTGGTGTGCCATTGTTTCCAGTTCCTGGCCGAGGGACAAGGCAAGGCATTGCACTGCTGATGTTCACACGGCTGGTTTCCCACTTGCTTTTCCAGACACTGGCACCTGCAGCTCTGAGCTAGTCCTTCTTTGAGCAGCTGTGATGGGGCACACTTCAGCTGACCTCATGGCCACGGCAGGCACATACAAATGAGAGGCAAGCATGGTTAAGCAAATATCCTTAATTATATACATGTCATATGGGTGGATTTTTGTTTTAACACTGGTTATCCATTTCTCCATCGCAATCGTGAACCTGTCTTCCTATATTCTTTGTTCAGCTTCATTTCATTTTCTTCCCATGTTCCTAAGATCTTTCTCTATTCATTCCACTACCTAGTGAGCCTTTCTCTTGCCTGAAATGACTTCTCTTTGGCAGTCCTTAAAGCAAATGTTCTCTATTGTCATTTATTTGTTATTACTTGAAATCTAATCTCTTTGGCAAATTTTGTTTGGGAAGGGTCTTGCTTTTCCCTTGCTTTGCACACTTTTTAGCAAAACATTTTAACCAGCTGTGAAAAACCTCAGCCAAAAATTCCCTCTAAAAGAGGACAGCAGGCAACATTAATGAAATCAGAGACTGCAAAGCAAGAGAACTGTTCCTCAGATTAAGACAGCAAACCCTGTCCATTGTGCTTGTGCATGGCTTGGCAGCAGAGCAGAGGGGTTGTCTGGTGTGTCACCAGATGATCTGTGCTGCCACCTGCTTCACCTCTGCACGGTCTGACCTGACGTCTCAGCTGCGATGCTGTTTTGGCTCCTTGTAGTCACGCAGCTGGTGTGTTCACTTCTGTGGTCGCTTTGTCCTTTTCACAGATAAAATAAAATAAAAATAAGATGATAAAGATAAATATGATCTAGACAAATGTGATAAAGATGGGCAAATTGTCATGGATTTTTCTAGTAAAATTGCGGAGGGGATCTGAAGAGTTAAAGATCATTACAGAGGAAATGTGTCTTTTTCTTAGGGAAAGAATGAATGCCCTCCAGAAACACGTCAGAGTGACGAGCTATCAACACACACTTTCCTGGCAGGCCCCACCCCAGCCAAACTCAGCTTTCTGCCATGCAACAAGTGAGAGCTTGCAGCAAACTCTTCTTCACTCAATGAAACACTCAAAATAAACTGTGCAGGGCAGCACAGCTCTGGTGTGTATCAGAGGGAAAGGAGCTCCACACACTGCTAAGAAGTGGCATGATGAAATCCCTGCTGGTGACAGCTAAAGGAACAGGCACCCACCAAGTGGAAGGAAATAAAAAGCTAATTACCCAACGGTGCTTCTCTCACTGCTCATTCAGCCATGCTCCCAGCAGCTTGCTACCAAAGTGCATCTATATACTCCAGTTATAGCTCCTTGCTGGATTTTCAACCTTGGTGAGGGGGATGTATTAAAATAATAGTTTGGTTTAAGCAGAGTTTTCATACCCTTGCTGTCACAGTCACATTGAAATAGTTTATCTTTTTATATCTTTTATTATCTCTCATTGTGGCAGACTGAACAGAGAGAAATATATAATAGACCTAATAATAGAAATCAGGACCTGGAGACAGCAATGCAATCTCCAATCTCAGTATTATGGCAGGCATTTAGAAGATGCAGATGTGCCTTTTATTCCTTCAGGAGGCAGGCAGGCAGTGATGAAGGAGCAAGGCCAGGGCTCATAGGCCTGCACCAAAATGTTCAGCTCAGCCTCAGCTTCCTGCATGACTTCATTAGTAACTTAACAGACAATTAATGCAGCAGCTCTGTTGACAGTGCTAGATGAGAATGCACACTTTCTGGCAGGAGAAGCAGCTCATCATTCCTCAAAACCAACAGACACCCAAACTCATCTTTTTTTTCTTTTTTTTTTTTCCTCAAACCACTGCCCTTCTTGCCACTCGTGGTTTCATTTTCCCTCACTTGGACACTCAGCTCTTCCTTGCTGCCCTCCTCACAGCTGGGCTGGTACCAGCACCATAGAGCTGTGGCAAAGATAAAGGACTCACTGCTGCA
Source organism: Ceyx melanurus (assembly GCA_024611195.1). Taxonomy (NCBI): domain Eukaryota; kingdom Metazoa; phylum Chordata; class Aves; order Coraciiformes; family Alcedinidae; genus Ceyx; species Ceyx melanurus. Next base: position 5,325 of record JANHGL010018082.1, read on the forward strand.
GCCCTGCTATTGGCAGAGCGCAGGATGACTTTCCCATCAGGTGACTGGGGAGGGGGAAAGGGTTTCAGCAGAAGCATTTCAGGTATTTCCTTCTTAGGAAAGCTTTCCACTGGGCTTTCACTAATAAAAATAAATAAATTAATAAATAAATTAAATAAAAAAGAGGCGATTCAGGTCATGTTACCTGTCAATGCCTCGTTTTACATGTGCACAGAGGCTCTCACAGGCATCTACCACCCAGATGCCAGGGTAACCTTTGCAAACACAGCTGCTGCACTTGCACTCACAGCAGAGCAGTTGTGACAGGCGAGCCAAGGGCTCTGCAGACACCCCCAAAGTGCTTGTAAATACTGCTCACCAAACTAGCTACTGCTTTGCCTGCAAACTGGAAACTGGCTCTGAATTCACTGGTTATTTTGCTTTGCTGAGATGCTGTGCCTTCCACACTCCCTCCTTTGCCTTGTGCCCCTTCTCAGCACTGATAGCAGCTCTTGGGGTGCACATTAAAATGGATCTGGACTTGTGCAGTGGACTGGCCTCTCAGCTTAACAGGCTGCTGCCAAAACAACGCCCCTGTAGTTGAGATACCACTGTCAACAAGGCAGATTTTCCAACAGAATTTCCCAGAGGTCCCAAAGTGGTGAGATATCCAACCCTCAGTGCCTTTCATCTGTGCTCATTACTACTCAAAGCCTGTCTGAAAGGTCATCATTCTGGAAAGGCACTGGTTGTTAACTGTCTGACATTGGTTGCAGGGAGGAGGGGAAGTTTGCAATTCATTAATGACTGCAGAATCACTCAGCAGCAGCACATCCAAGGCAGACTGGGAGATATATGAGCTGTTTATGAAAACTGTTTTATTGTGAAAAGTGTTAAAGGCATCCTTCAAATTGCTCCTCCTTGGCAGGTTTTATGAGCAATTCATTTCTGTCACACCTCAGCTCAAGCTACTGTAGATCTTGCAGTGATTTTATTTTTATTTTTTTTAAATATGTTTGCATTTTATTGGTGTCTCAAAGATTGTTTTGAATCTCATGTGCCCTATGAGTAGCTGTCTGGATCCTCTTCCAAGTTGGCCACCACAACAGTGTGCAACTTAACTGCCTTTTGCTTTGTGTGACTGCCATTATTAAAGGACCACTGCCACACACTGGCAAACTTTGAAATATATTTTCCTAAAGTCCCATAAATTCTTTTATTTTTTTTTCCATTCATCATCTCTGCTTCCCAAAGGATTTGTGTGGAAGCAAAATCTCTTTTCTTAACCAGATTTATCCCTCTGCCCAGTTGCATCAGAGATGCCACACAGCCTGCTCTGCGTGTGACATCAGGAGTCATCCCCTCAGAAACTGCTGGCAGGATGCTGCAACTACTCTGACTTGCTGAAGGTCTCTGCATGAGAAGTTGAGGGTATTCCATGTCCCACCAGCTTCTGAGAAACTTCTGTTGCCACACCACGAGGACAGCCCCAGTTCAAGGGCAGAATGGCACAGAAATCACCCGTGGGCTGTCAGCACTGTCTCGGTGCAACTCTTCCTGGGAACACAATTTAACTTGGCTTGAAAGAGATGATAACATAGGTTGGCAAGAAAAGCATCACTCAGGCTTTAAGTTCAGCTTGTGCTGACACTTCTGAGGCATTAGAAAAGGCCAAATCCTGCACTGCGCTGATTACTGGGTCAGATGGATGAGGCCATGATTGTTCCTCAGCATTTCAGTTGCATCATTCTGTTCTTTCTGCAGATGGCATTAGCAGTGACACCGTGGTCTAAAACACAGCCCTGAAAGGATAATCCTGTTCTATTTCCCTCCCTTAGCAACTGCCTTACAGGAATGATGACAAGTGTGGTTTATTTGTTTTGGTACCCTTGGGTGTCCTATTTACATTAGACTATTTTGCTTTATCAGTTTTCTAGCTGGACTTTTTTCTTCCCTGAAACTGATGCCCATGACTTTTTGTCTTGCTTGTAAGAGTTGTAAGAGCTGCCTGCCTGGTGCCATGGCCTGCAGTAAATACCTACTGCAAGTTAACTAGACTGCAGTGAACTTTAAATCTGTTTTGAAATATTGTCACTTTGACATCTCCTCTAAAACATTTTCAGGTGCATTCTGTAGTAGCACCTGAAATTTTGATGATTTGGCACCTGAATCTGGAATTTTCTTCTCATTTGACAATCTCTTAAGTCTAAACCCACTTCTTTGCCCTGCTTGTGAGACAATTCACATGATCTTTAACAGACTTTACACGCTACAGTGCTTCTTTCTTTGCAAACACTGATCAAACAGCACTGTTTAGAGCTGTGTTCCATGTCTTATTAAACAGCATCTCAGGTAGATAACATTTCTCCTCCTGTAGCAGTACAGCTGTTCAGTGCTGTTAGCATGAAGGGGAAAGCTGATGGGAAGAGCAGTTCCAGAGCTGTTCCTATGCCCCAGCTGAGTCAGTGACCCCTTAAGCCTGTGTCTTCCCAGTTCAGTACAAGATACAGCACACAACAAAGGGAAGGACCTCCCTATTCTCCCTAAAAAAAGCCACAGGGTAACTTTCCTATTCATCACTCCTACAGCCTTGAAATGGTGGAAGTCTATCTCATTTGACTAAAAAGCATCATTCCAGCCTGTCTTCTTTCTCATGTTTCTCACACCAGACCCTTGACTTGCAACTCACCTGCCACAACTCTTCTGTAAACGCATGCAAAAAACCCTGATTCTGAGGCTGAGACACCTTTTTTTATGGTCACATAAAACTTATTACCTACTAATTGTGGTCAGTTATTGCTGCTGTGACTCTGTTTGTTGTTGTGACAACATTTTTACGACAGCATAAGAATTAATCCTTCCAGGTTTGCTTCTGTGCACCTTGTATTGGTCACCATGCCTGCCCTGTGTACTGGGGAAGCATTTTTTTCTGTGTACACTGCCTGAAACCAGAGGGCTGGTAACTGAAAACAATAGACAGCAGTAGTAATTGTGAGCCCAGTCCCTCAGCAGCACAGTCTGCATTCAGAGCAGTTGGATGACAATGAGAGTTGTGCTTAAAGACCCAAACACCTTTGGTTTTTGAAACACTCTTAGACCAAGCTCAGCTTTTTCCAGCTCTTCCTTAACACCTTCACCTCTCCCCATTTTACTCCACTTTACTAAGGGATTTCTCACTCTGCCCTTGAAAGAATCTGAAAACACTTATGAGAGGAAGGTGCTGAAATAAATGTTCTGACCTGGTACATTCTATTGCACCATCATAATTGAGCTTAGCAGTTAGTAAATCCTGCCTCAGTGCTGTGCTCTGCCTCTGCTGGGTGCTTGCCTGCTGTGATAATTTCTACTCCTTTTGGTAGTTCCATCCTTCTTACAGCATCTGCTTCTGCAAAGCTCAGAAATCCCACTGTCTCTCTGTGCAGATGACACTAAAACAAGTGCCAAACAACAAATTGCTGTTGTTATGTGATTTGCTAGGACCATCCTCGACATTTCCAGAGGCATTTTTATGTTTAGTTTTTAATTTACTATACTGAAAGCTGCTTGAAGCAGAAAGCATGTTTGCCCTCATTTCTTCCCCTGGCACTCAACACAGCAGGAGCCCTTGTATAACCACGGGGGGTGGTGCTTGGCTGGATCAGGACTTCTCACCTCCTCATTTTGCTCTCTGTGGCTCTCCATAACCCCAGAGACGCTACCCAGCATCTTTCTGCCTGAGGGAGATGGTATTTTCATAAAAGTCTTCTTTGGTAGGCATTTGTTTCTGGAGTACTTGTGAATTTTTAATGCTGTGCAATAAGATTGCAGTTTCCTGGAGGGCAACGTGACTGCGGGTCCACCTTTCATCCCAGCTTGCCATTTCACAATTCCTCCTGCTTTTGTTCATCTGCTGTTCATAACTCATCTGCACGGCCAAACTCAACAGAAAATACTCTCCTGGGGAAAGAGAAGTATTCTTCTGGCTTTGTGTATATTTACAGCAGGCAGATGAATGCATAAATTAAAAGGACAGGTAGAGGTGCTGAAGATTTAAATGAGCCAGTGTACTTAAACACTATGTACATTTATTAAGGATATAGGGTTTGTTTCACAGGGAGTATTACTGTTTCACATCTAACTTTCACAGCTGAGGAGAAATATGCAGTGGTGGGACTGCTGTGCAACTCCTCATTTTGAGTGGTTCCCTGGTAGGAGATCTTGGCACTGGGAGATGGTAGAGAGGAAATCCCGGAGCAGCCCAGAGCTGAACGAGAGCACAGCTAAACGTCACAAGATTGAAGTGCTCTGAATGGAGAGTTTGTCTCAAAAAAGAGTCCCGGGGGCCAAAGAGATAGGATTGGAAGTGGTGGTGTTCAGGGTCTTCATCTTCTTTGCTACTTTCTGCCGACAGGTGCCCTCGGTAAAGCCATGATGCCTGTGGGTGCTGGTGCTCTCCCCCGGCCCTGTGCTGAGCAGCGAGGGCCCAGCGCTGGGAGCCAAGCCCTGCTTCCACAGGCAGCCTGCTGGTGAGATGGAAACCAGCCGCGAAGCTCTCCAGCCCCACCTGGCTCGCCTGCCACCTGGGCTGCCCGTCATTAGCAACGAAGGGGAGGCTTTGAATAACCCCTCTGTGGAACAAAACGCATGCAGTGAAAACCCAGCTGACAAACACAACGGGATTGACTTCGTGGCTTCTGATGAGAAAGCCATTACTGGGCAGAGAGATGAAGCAAGGCTTTGTGCGAGTGGCGGGTGTGAAGGCAGCACACTCACATCACAAAGCAGTCCTGCCCTGCCACAGTAAATATCACAGAGCTGTAGCCACGCCTAGCCAGCTCTGCTAAAAGCCAGGAATAACACATTAGGCTTTAAGTTAGCATACAGTGCCTACTCATGCAGCCCGCTCACAAACAGCTAGTGCTTTGCCAGTGGCCAGGGCTCACTGCACACACACCACCATGGCTCTAGCTGCCCTCAGCTCTTCCCCCATGCCCTCCTCCTGTGCCAGCCCCCCGGGGAGATGGGGGCTGCTTCCCACAGGGTTTCATAAAGGTTTGGAGAAGAGGAGACTGAGGGGGGAGCTCAGCAGTGTCTGTCAAGATGTTCAGGGCAGTGTAGGGAGGATGGAGCCA
>JANHGL010018082.1:10514-35704 GCA_024611195.1 Ceyx melanurus
GTCTAGGTGCCCCTGCTCTGGCAGGGGGTTGGACTAGATGATCTTCTAGGTCCCTTCCAACCCCTAATATCTGTGATAAAGATCCATCTCCTTTAGCTCAGGGGAACATCTTCTTCTTTTCCCCAGCTCCTGTTGGCTGACTACTGGCAGCAGGAAGGAACAGGGAAAACATTTAGTCTCCAGAAACTTATCTGGAGTGAGATGTAATGGTGTGTGTTATGTGCAGGTCAGAGCAAAGGGGATGACAGGCTCCTCTCCCTGTACAGGCTGTACTGACACCCCATCACCAGCACACTGGCACATCTCAGAGGAGTACAAGCCTGGTTGTTTCCTACCACAGGTATCTCTTACAAAGGCTTTGTGTGAAGCCTGGTTAGCTCGTGAACCCACCACTCTGGACCAACCATGAGGTGAGAAGTGCCAGCCCATGAAGCACAGACACAGCAGGTCCTGGTCTGGTTTCATATCACATTGTTCTTTTGGGCATCAGCATGTCCAGCCCTGAATCAGCAGGTGTGTTTCTGTCTGCACTGACTCCTCAGGTCTTATCCTAACCTGCAGGTGAGACACCTGGATATGAGACTGCAAAAATCACTGCTCTTTGAGGCCTAATCCAACCTGGGATCCCAAGCCCCTTCTGGGCCAAGAGCATCTGTCATACATCTGTTGGCCAGCCCAGACACTGGATCATTTTAAATGACTATCAGCACAGGTTTATTGAGGCCATTGAGACAGGCAATCAAGGACTTGTTCTTGCTTTGTGTCATGTTCTTCCTCTGCTGTTGAGGGGTTTTTTAAACACATGCTCACACACTGATTTCATCCAAAGTGCTACCAATAGCACATAAATATTGTTTATCTTTCTATAAATGGAACCGTTTATTACAGCAATTTCTGGGTGATTGTTGCTCTCCACAAGAATGTTTTCAAAGTCAAAGCAAAAAGGCTGCTGAAATCCTGCTGGAAAGTATTTTCTATTGTCCACGGAGTATAAAAAGCAAAATCCCACATGTCTGAGCATTTTAAGAACTGGCTGGAGTGCTAAAGCTCGGGTCTGAATGTGCAGGCAGGGCAATGGCTGTGCATATGAAGACAGCAGAAGATGGGGTCATCAAATAAAGAGTCCCTGAAACCCCTGCACTAGAAGAAGTTCATGAGGTCATGGCAGGGTCTAGCTGCTCATGGCAGGCCACTGCTCAGGCCTGGAGGCTTTGCATCATACCAAGCCCCCATCCAGGGACAGCTTTCACTCTTACGACATTTCATTTGGATTAATTTTGGCTGCTTTGCAAACTCCTTTGCAACCTCCAGCAGTCTCCAACCTGCAGTGTCAAAACTCAACTGGACAAGTGTTTGAGCCAAGTGGCTTTGCAGTTACCCACACTGGGATGTGAGAACAGGGATAAGGGCCTCCAGAGCTCCCTTCCTAACAAATCTTTCCACGATTCCATGAAAACACTGCATTTTTTTTTTCCATTGAATCCATTCATATTTGATCCCTACCCAAAGTCAGCTTCAATTATGCTGAAACTGTTTTGTGTTGTTGTTTTTCTCCAAATCAACCCTAGAAAATTGTTTCTTGGCCTTACTTGTAAAAGAGAGGAATACAACATTTGACAATTATTTAGTTTAACTGAACATCTGTTGCCTTAATATAATGGAGAGAGAAGTACTGTGAATTACATGCAACTCTAAAAATAGGATGGGACTGAAGAAAACCCATAAAAAATCCTCTGTGTACAATTTCTGAGAGATACACTCATTATCTGGCTAGGAATGTTATCTGTCAAGTAAATGCAACATGGGTACATACAGGAAAAAACAACTCAGAACATATTCCTCTGAGTATCTAAAGATGAAATTTCCACACCTTTGAGAGCTGAATCATATTGTGTTTCCATTTACAAAGCTCCTATTCACTTCAGCAGTCGAGCATGCTGGGGAAGTGCATATTTAATAAGAAAGGAGCTTTTGCTAGACAGGCAAACAGCAGGATCAAATTCAGAGCAGAGTTGGACTGGAGACCATGGAGAAGACAGCATCAAAGGAAAAAGCAACAGACAACTTGAATTTTCTGTCACAATCTCCTGCTTTGCTATTTTGGTTTTGATTTTTTTTAGAGCCCCTGCAACAGCAATATATTCAGATGGATGTTATTTTGACCAGCCTTGGTAAATTAAGCACACTATATTCATATTTACACTCGGATACTACAGTAGATGGAATGTTGGTTTCCACTTGTCCACAGTCTGGCTCAATATTAAATGAAATTTATCTCATAGATGCAAAAGTAAAGAATTCTCTCTCTCCCACAAGATGCTAAAGTACCAATTACCAATTACCAATTACTTCAATTGGTAAAGAACCAATTAATTTACTAAACAGCAGCTTAAATTCTTTACAATCTTTTAAAGAAAGGGAGGAGGGGAGAAAAATCTGCCCCTGCTTATGAGACTGTTTTATGAGACTTGTTACTGCCATCTAGCATTAAAAGAGAAATAAAAACCCCTTTTTTACTGAATGGCAGTCCAGCAATGAGGAATCCCACAGCTCACCATGGGTGCATGAGGAGATGTTGCCTCGCCTTTTTTTCCCTCCCTAAATCTCAGAGTAACCTTTCAAAACCAGGTAGAAGTACTTATTTCTTTTAAATTGTAAACATTCGTTACCTTCTGAAAAAAAGAATATGCAAAATAAATGTGAATTCTGCTAATCCACAAAAAAAAAAAAAAAAAAAGAAAAAGGAGCCACCCTCCCCAGGTTCTTGTAATGAACTATTTTCCCATTTTAAACCCAAATGCATCCTTCTGGAGGCACCTGCTGCCTCTATTTTTGGGAGAATTATGAACATGACTTTATTCATGTCAGTTATTAAGATTTTTTTATTTATTCCACAAACATGGAACCAGATTCCCTCAAGGAGACAATAATCTGTTTGTCACAATGAGCAAATGACAACCTTTACTTAAACAAGGAAGGCATAAAACTGTCTCACAGAGGGGATGAGAACTTTCTGGTCCCACATTTGTGGGATAAAGCAACCAATATATCTCATTTTGTGCAAGCTGAAGACCTTGACATCAGTCAAGAGGGAGACAAGTGGTAGTAGATGAGCCACTAAACCAGCTGGGATGTTAAAATTTAACCAGTTTAAGGCTCTCTGGGGTGGTTCTCTCCATTGCCCAGAGAGGGGGTTTCCAGGAGTAAACGATGGCTTTGTTTGTGACAACACAGCCCCATTCAAGGCACTACTAACCACTTGTTGCTGCCTGGGCTGGAGGGTTTTAGCAGTGTTGCTAGGGAAACTGAGCTGATGTCACAGCTGGTCCTGAGGAGGGCTGGATGTCTGCACTTGTGCAGGAACTCCTGCAGAGCTCCAGCTGACTCAAAGGGTTGCTCATCAAGCAACTCCCCTGCAAGCCCATGGCCAAAGATGCAGTTTCTGAGCCTTTTAAGGGTGTAATCTGCACTTCCCCTCCACTCACACCACCCCCAGGCTTTCAGCATGCAGGGAAGGATGACAAACACCAGCCAGGAGAGGCCTATCACCTTTGGGTGGAGATGCTGGCAGAAGGAAAGCAAGAGGGCTACAAAGAAGGCTTCGCTGCACTCACCCAGCCTGCACTGGCTGCCTTTTCCAAGGCTACAGGGATGGGGCTGTAGCCAGTCAGATCTGTGCAGGAATCCCTGCTGCTTCTGAGCAGACACCTCTCCAGCAAGGCAGTGGGAAAATTTCAGCATGAGAGGGGTCACAGGTGGGATATTCCAGGTGCCTGAGCTCACTTAGCTGTGCCAGCTGCTCTGCAGAAGGTTGGGCATTGCATTCAGGGGGAAAAAAACAAGGAATATTCCAAAGGAACACCTGTATCCCCAAGGACCACAACATCTCCAGGGCTGTTCTCCTCATGGAAGCTGTAGCTCGTTAGCAGGTCTTGCAGAGAGCTTTCCAAAACACACAGCAGATGTGGCAGCAGGCTGTTGAGATGGTTAAAAAACACATCCAGAAAAGTGCAGGTTATTCAAGATTGTTCATAACTAAAGAAAAAACTCACTGAAGTGCCAAGCTCTTGAGCTGCACTGACCTGGGTGAACACCCTTTGCCTCCTTCAGGTGCACCACACTCTGTGGGTAAAGCAAAATGGGCAGCACAACACAGAAAAAACATCTCCTATTCTGTTCCCAGCTGGACCAGGAAGCAACAGGTTGCAGCACCTGACGCATACTTTATAGATTTAATTCTTTTTTGTTTGTTTGCTGTACAATGGCAGGTGTCATGGGTATGCCAGCAGAGCTCAGACTGCACTGCAACCAAAGCAGCAGCACCTTGGAGGGATTTTGTTGGGTAGAAACACCTCCCCAGGGCTGATGTTGGGCCCAGCTTTCCTCTCTGTCAGGCTGGTGGGGAAGGTGGATCCACCTTCATCTTCTCCAGAAATCTCACCCTAAACGAGATGGGTTTTCAGTGGGTTAAAAGGAGTGAAATGGAAGAAAATGAAGGAAGGAAAAGCACTTCAGTCTCAAAATCCTGTGTGAAACTTTAGCAGCCCAGCTCAGATAAAGCCATGCGTGTCTTTGTTTCAAGCCACTTCAGCTTGGGTCCACTGGGTTCCACAGATTACTGTAGCACCAACATTTTTCCAGCACTGTCAGACGAGTTTACCACAGCAATTAAGCTGTCTGCCATCTGTAAAAGATTTGCCCAAGAGTTTTTCTAATGTTTTTTTCCCCCTGAAATACATTTAACTTAATTCTTTCAACATTTTGCCTATCATTCGAGTCTATATACATTAAGTATTGCAGAGCTGGCTGGATTTTTGAGGGCAACTTTTCCTTCTAAGGATTAGTTGTGCACTGAAATGTTATATACACAGTAACACTCTAAATATGAATTATTTCTCAAGGAACAGTGTGCCTATTCTTGGGAATGGAGAAGTAAAAACTTTACTGGGAATTTCAGCCAAGGAGCTGAGATTAACACACTTTATTCTCCTCCCAAATGGTGAGTAATTTTCTGAATACTAGACCAGCTTCAAGCTTAATGTCTCCATCACACTGTATTAAAGTGCCCTAGCAGTAAATATATGTGCTCAGCCAGTGACAATCAAAGAGGTGGATCCAAATTCTTGAGCATATTGGGGAAAGCTCTAAGTTTCCTCAGCAACACTCAGTGTACCTTGTGGTCCAAGTAAAACAGTGGTTAGGGAAGCTGAAGGGTATTCTTCATGTTTCTCCTCATTCCAGCTTGCACATAAACTGGTTGTTCCTAACTGCCTAACACCAGTGGGTGTTCTCATTTTTCACTATGGAAACCACATTTTTTTATGTAACTCTCTAAATACAGAGTGCTTATGTGACAAATAATCAACCAGTCTTCAGCATGTCATTTTCTCTCCCCGAGCATTTACACTCCCATTGCAACTTTTGCTCTTCCATTATATACCTAAATACTGAGTCTTCTAAAAGTAAGTTCTAAAAAAGTAAGCTTTAACAATTAAAAGGCAGGAAGGTTGGGGACACAACCTTGTTCTTGTTACATAGATGTGCCATCCCCCTCAGAGACAGGTTTTGACACAGCTGGGAGCAATTTGATGCTGTTTCTGTGATGCTGTGGAAGCATTACGATAAGGTCAGGCCTTAGAAGAATTAAGAATAAGGATCAGAGCTTTAACAAGGTGCAATAAATGACTGTGTAACTGAGAACGGTGGCAATTACACAAGGAAAGAGTTCAATCCCTCACCTGGGCTCAGCACAGGGCTTTTGAAATCCTTGAGTGACAAGATCTAGCTGTAAAATATAAACCACTCCTTTGCTGTCAGAAGCACATACTGGATTTGGGGATGGTGTTTCTTGCAAGGGTAAAAATCACACATTGACTTGGGTATTTTTCCTGCTGATGTGCCACCTTCATAAAAGAATGTAACAGAACTCTCGTGGTTTCTTCTTTCAGTTTCTTCTTTCTTGGTTTGTTTCTGAGTTTAATCTGACTGACGAGGCCCTTTGGACAGGCTGCCCATTTCCTAGGAAAGTACCCAAGAGCACAGAAAGGGCTGGTGACAGATGAGTAATGTTCTGTATGACCAGTCCCACCATGCCCACCAGGAACACCGAGGCAGAGCCCTCAAGCTGGGGCTAAAGAGGAGACAGAAGCTGACACCCCAGCCATCGTTCTGTGCCAGACACAGGGTTCAGGCTGGCTGGGTCTGGCTGCCATGGGCTGGCACTGGCAGTGTGCCTGCCACCCGAGCCCCCAAGCAGCAGGCTTGGAGCAGGCAGAACGCCCTTCAGGCATCACTCATCCCCTCTGCAGCAGGCTGACCCTGCTGGCTGCTGTACCACGGGGCAGAGTCTGGCTCTCAGGTCCCGTGCCACAGCCAGACAGGATGGCAAACATCAAGCTATTTTCTTTTCTTTTTCTTCACAGGCTGTATTTCAACAGGGCGAAGAGAGGAGTGTAATTGATGTTTATTTTTGGTTGGGATGTTGAAAGCCACCCAAACAACACATGGAGTGCTGCTTGGCTAAGCCTCAATACTGGCTGTGTCCAATGCACATTCTTCATGCTAGGCCTGTCTGCTGCTGCTGCGTTCACTCTTAGGGCTGTAGCACAGATCCTGATGGCACAACACCTGACAGAGCTGCTAGAAAGTTGCACTGATTTTAAAGGGTGAAGGGATTTGCTGTTTGTGCTTCCTCAGAAAGGCAACAGTTTACAGCACCAAAATAAGATGTGCCTCCACCCCACTTTACACACGCTTTCAGAAATATTTCTGCTGTTCAAAACAGTGCATGTGAGGCACTAACAAAAATAATACTAAGCAACAGTGTGGAACACATTCTTTCCAGTACATTTTTTTTACAGTCCATGGGACCAGTGCCACTCACACTGATAGGACACACAGAAACACCAAAACCACCAGAGAGGCTGCAAGCCCCCTAGCAGTCCTGCAGGGAGCCTGGGCTCTGGAGGTGACACGGGGCAAGCACTCCTACTCCCCAGACAAGACTAAAAGGGTAAAAAAGGTGAGAATTAGGAACAGCATAGGAAGCCAAAGAGGAGGATGAGGAAAAAGGTGGCCTGAATGAAGGCCTGTACTCTGGGGCAGTCATCCTCCCACCTCCACAGCCACCTCAATCCCACTGCCAGCTGTCTTGCTGGACTAGAAAGGTGCAAGGGGCACGAATCCACCCCTGCACTGCTGGCCCCCCATTTGTGGGGTGAGGTTGGTGTGCTGACAATGCTGGAATCACCTTTTCTGGGGCTGGGAGTCCACACTCTTGCTTGGATGCCTCAAAGCTGTCAGCTGCTCACAAAGCTGTGAGGACAAAAGCACCCCTTTGCTGCCTGCATCCTCTGCCCCTCTCTAACCCACATGGGCAAAGACTACAAAAGCCCAATCAATTCCTCAGCAAACCTCTTTAACACTGGAGAACTTCAGGGATAGTATTTCTGAGATGGTTTGGCTGTAGCTTGCCACCAGGTCTCTGCTGAAGTATTCAGGCCAGGCAGCAGGATTGGATCAATTCTTACAGACCAGGCTCAGCCCCTGCGCCTGCAGCCCCTACACAGCCTCTCCTTTCACTCACTCATTCAGTTAACACAGGCCTTCCATTTCTTCGCTGCTTTTCACATCTTAAATCACCCCACAGCTCCCCAGGGGCCTGTTGACCACAAGTGTCAAGAGCCAGCACAGCACTGGCAGCCTCCCCAAGCCCAGCCACACACCACAGAGCTCTGCTGGTCACCAGAGCTGCAGCCACCAGCCCCCAGACACCTCCCCTGGGAGACCTGGTGCTCTGTGCAGAACAGCTGAGCATCCTTCAGAAAGCAAAACAAACACCCAGCACCACACGAACACAAACAGATCAAAACCATAACAGCACTTCTACTAAAGCAGTAGTAACTGACTAATGCAGCATTTGTGCAAGGAGGTGTTGTGTGCAGAAGCCACAGAAATACAACAAAAAAAAGGTTTGGACAAATAGGTTCAGAGCCATTTTCACTTTATGGTTCCTCCTGCCCTCGCCTCACAGAGACAAGCACAGGGCAGGTGTTGAACACTGAGCCCCTCCAAGTGAGTTCCCTTCTTCCCCCCTGGGACAGGCTACCAAACACACCATCTCTGCTGGCACATCCAAAGCCCCTTCCCTCCTGCTTTCTGAAAAGCTGCTGTTCTTAAGGGTCCCTTCCAAATGCTTCCCCTGTCACTGAACAGCAGGTTATCTATGAAGCAAGTAGCAGAGCTCTTAAACTCCTATGACGTGGCAACACTGCCCTCCTGCTTCCTAGTCATTCCTTTTCTTATACTCAACATAGCCTGGGCCAAGAGACGACCCAGACAGCTTCTCCCATCACACAAGAGCTGAAAGACTCACTCTGAGTTCCCTCCAGTCTATGTGAATCTTGTGTAGGCAGCAAAGACACACCCCGCTGGAGAAAAGAGGATAACAACAGCTCCAAACTTTAGTGTCATGGATTTCTCAGGGAGAAAACAACTCAAAAAATAATATCAGAATTCACTGATTTCTGGGTTCAGCTTCACGCTTTATAACTCAGCTTAATGCTTTAGAACTGAATTAGCAACAAATACTGAAATTATAATTAATCTTGGAACTAAAAATAGCTTTTATCCGTTCTTTTCATGACAGAAAATGTTAAAAATAACAAACAAACCACAACTGGGGGAAACAGATCATTGGTTTGGAATAGATTAATCCTGCTCTTTCTGCTTTCAGTGTTTGGGGAATGGCAGGGCAAGGAAAGATGCAAAGTCAGACTCAACCCCGGACAATTAAAAAGCTAAAAATCAATTAAGTGAAAATGCAATGAAAAAGGTGAATCCCTATGACCCGTTCCTATCTGCTCCTGTTGAAACAGCTGCCTCTACAGACCCACAAAGCCACCATCCTCCTGAGGAAAGAGAGGACACAGGGTCCACGTGGACCCTGCAGCCAGGTGCAGCTGCTCCAGAAAACGGGTGGGTTTTTCCCTTCCAGAAAGAAAGTAAAGCTCAGATGTGCAAATAAACCAAGAGAACTGGAGGGAAGGAAGGAACAGCTTGCAAGGCAATTGTGAAAAAAACAAATAACAGCAGTAACGAGGAAGGAACAGAAAACACTTCACAAAGAGAGGACGTGGGTCAGGGTTTAGTAAGGATTGGAAAGACTCAAAAGGTGCAGCAAAAAAAAAGCTTAAAAAGGCTCATTGAACACAGGAGGTGAACAAGGCTGAGTAACAAAATGAGAAAAAGGAGATTTACAATGAAAAACAAATCCCTTTGTTTCCAAGGTGCTGTAGACCAGGCTCTGGTGTTGCTGCTGACAAACTCCAGTGCCTGATGCTCACATGTCCCAGACTCCCACGGACTTCTGTCCTCCTTGACCACAAAGCTGGCTTTGCCCTCACCTCAGCTGTCACATGAAACACTCACACCTAGGAGTCTCCTGTCTCCTAACAGAGAGCTGTGTGTGCAGCACCATGTTTTCTGTTCAGAAAGCTTGGAGAAGGGGAGCAAGGTCTGGGAGTTTTGCTTGTGTGTTGCCTCCTCCGTGCTTGCTGGCATTTTGCATCATCAAACACCACAGATGAACAGTTCAACAGCTATTTTCACTCCAACATTACTACCCACTTAATTAGCATTGATCTGCATGTTTGCCTCATGCTGGCTGTCACCTTCTAGGCTTTCCAAGTGTGTTGGGTTTTCCTGACATGTGGCAGCACTTTGAAGCCTGGGAGCTTGACTCTGTTCTGCACTCCAAGGTCATGCAGAGTGCTTTTTCAAAGCATCCTTCAAGCCAGCTCCCTGACAATGACAAATCTCAGTTTATTGCCTTTCCTAAGGCCTCACAGTGTTTCCTAACAGACATCCTAGTGGTATACTCAAATCCATCACTCTTGAAGCCAGATGTAAAGTAACCACAGAAAGCTGTACACAGCCATCAAATCACACGAACAGCTTTATAACCACTGGCAACCCACCGAACATTAAATATTGGATTAACATTCAACAGCTCTGCTGGTGCTTCCTGCACTTTGGCAGCAAGCTCTCCCCACTTGTCAGACCGAAGGGGCTAAAACTCTCCTGCAGGAAAGATCTCAAAATGGAGGCTTCGCTTGTGCCAAGCCAGACCTGAAGCACACAGAGGGACCAACACAACAGCATCACAGCCTGGCAGGTGAGACTGCTGATGCCTTTTGGTCTCTGTGAAACCAGCCTGCCTAAAAGCAGTCACCCTAAACCTTCAGCAAATTCTTTACTTACGTGGCTGATGCAGGGAAAAAATGTGTTTGAGCTGCTACCAGTCCGAACCAATCCTCACTCTTCTTGTATGCTCCAAGATGAGAAATGCAATCCCTTTGGGATGGGAACTGGTTTTCCTGTGTACAAGGTGAGAGTCTGACTCGTGCTCACTTGGTTTTTTTCCCCCTATGCACTACAATGTGAGAGCTTCCCAGAGCAGGAACCATTTGCTCAAGATCTGGTTCAGGGTGTTGGTGTTCCAGAGATGAAAGCAGAAGTCCCAGCACCTGCCTTCTTTGGAGCAAGTAGCTTCCTCAGCTCTATGATCCTTAGTGCTGCCTGACACTGGGTCAGAAGTCCTGCATAGGGACCAAACTCATCTCTGGTGCAAGGTGCTGCAAGACCACAGGCACTAACCTGACCCTGTTAGATCCACCTTACACCTCCAATAAGCACAGGCAGGTGAGCTGCTGTTAAGGCAGGAGATCCTGTCCATGCAGGCCAGGCACTGCAGTCATCACCTGCCAACTATTAGCACAGATGAGTGCAAAATAAACAGACATCTCCAACTCCCAGGGAGAAGCCTGATCCCAGAGAGCTGCCAGGCGACTTTGCTGGAGAAACTGCTGTTGCCTGTGCACATGCATATGTCCTGAAATGCTGTTTCACAACCAGATGCAGGCTGCAGGGTTTTTAGAGGCAGAAGGAGTCTGTCTGATGCACTTCAGCACACAGCTCAACAGAATGTACCAACAGACCCACGACAAAGGTAACCACCGTGTTTAAAACACCATTTAAAGAAAGGCAACCTGTTGAGTTTGTTTATGTTCTAAGGCTCAGACCCGAAGAACTCCAGCATATTTCCAACACATCCAACTCATTGTAGTTTACATTGGTTTCACTCTCCATTAGAGGTGCTCCACTGTCCGGGAAAACTAATTTGATCTGCAGCACTTGGACGGCCACAGCTTTCTGCACGAAACCTGAGCACTTCTCTTCACTGGATGGGGGGTTTTGGGTAACAGTCAGCAGCAAACGTGCAGCTTGAGCTGTGGCATGTCACCCTGAGCATTGCTACATGCTGAAAATAGTCTCAGCTTCCTCTGCCTCGCATAGTCTGGAAATGAAACATATGGAGTTAGCACGGCTGCTGATTGGATTTTGATTGTTCTGAAACGCTGCCAAGTTTAAAGTGGAGAGTGTGGCCTGAAAGGAAATACAGTAGACACTAGACAATTTATTTGTTTCTGAGGGGGGACCTGGCTGACGGGCTGCTTCGAAGGTGGCTAACAAGAGCAGCATGTTCCCATATGGAAACCATATGGGGAGACGGGCCAGGATCTACAAACATGGCACGATGTGTGTTACCACGGCAGCAGAAAAAGCAGAGCGCTGGAAAAACGGTGCCAATCACAACAGCAAACTGATGATGGGTGGTGCTGATAAATAAATGGTTAACGAACCAGCAGGCTTCAGCTAAAATTCTGTAGGAACTGGAGGGAAAAGCCAGGGAGAAGATGCTCTCGGGAAGGCGACAGGGTGACGGCCAGGCAGGTGTATTTGCAGATGTATTTGCAGCAAGGAAGGTGCACAGGGTGGGAACCCACAGAGGTCTGACAAGGGACCGCCGGGAAGTGCCGCAGAACCCGGGGCCCTTAAAATCCTCAAAAACGGGGAGGGAAAAAAATCCCTAAGGCTCCAAAAACACAAATACTCACTTCTGAGAAAAACAATTTCGAGCTCTGGTCCGCGGCCGGGCACCGGCGGAGGAACGAGAGCGACCCGGCTCTGCGAAAGCGCGGCCCCGCCAGAGCCTCAGCAGAGGCCGCTGCGGAGGCCTCGCCACCGAGCGCGAGCACAGCCCCGCGCCGGGCTCAGCCCTCAGGCCGCGCCTCGCGGCCTTCAGCGGCATCACAGCGCCGCCCCGCGGCCGCCCCCGCGCCCCGCCTCACCGCAGTCCCCCTCTGGATGTCACCTTCCGAGAGGGGAAAGAGAAATATATAATAGAGCAACGAAATGAAATTAATCAGCTTCGGGAGAAGTTGGTTGTCGTCCTGAGAGAGGAGAGAGAGAGAAAGGAGAGAGAGAGAAAGGAGAGAGAGAAAGGAGAGAGAGAGAGAGAAAGGAGAGAGAAAGGAGGGAGAAAGGAGAAAGAAAGGAGAGCGAAAGGAGAGAGAAAGGAGAGAGAAAGGAGAGAGAAAGGAGAGAGAAAGGAGAGAGAAAGGAGAGAGAAGCCTCTCTCCACCTCTGGATATTTTCATCTGGAATATGCTTTCATACCTTATTAAACATATCTGTCTCCTGAGAGCAGTCACATAAAATGCAATACATTAAAAAATACAAAATATACATAAAATACATTAAAGTTTTGTTTTAATAAAGCCAAATTTGTCAGGATTTAAAAAGCACATTTCAAAAAAACACCCAAAACTGTCTTCATTTTGTTGAGAAAGGAGGTTTGTTTTTGTGTTCTGATGGTCACTTTTTCCAAGGTAGGCGATGTTTCCTACACAGAAAGGGAGTAGTTGTGGGAGTGGGTAGGGCAGACCTTCCCCTCCTTTTATTTCTGTGTTAAGACACATTTACTAACTTTCATTAAGTTAGTTCCATGTTTCAGTAGCTCCTGAAACATGTGACTTTGCCATAACCTTAGCTTTTATCATAAAGAAAGGAAGGAAAAGTCCAGCCTGCACTGTTACTCAAATAAAAACACTCCAAGCTGTCCTCAAGATTTCAAATTGTCATGGTTTCTGAATCTGACTGAGCTTGCACACTTGGGAGCCAGACAGATCAACAGAGACCACATCTATGAGTTTGCTTGTTGACAATGTCTTTAGTTTTAAAAGCAGCATTTCACTTTGCTGCTGCAGAGACCTGTTACTCTGTCCTGCCAGCCTATATATAAGGTTTCCCTCTTGCCAGCAAGTTTTTCATTTCTGGCTCTCGAGTTCTGATCAGAAGGACAATTTTTCATCAGATAATAGGTTTGATACTTAGGATTTAGTGCCCCATAATGATGTCTTTAAGGTCAAAGAGTTGAAGTGCACTGAAAAACAAAAAAGAAAACTGGGCTAGAAAAAGAACAGCTGAGAAAGTTGCTGGACCAATATACCAAAAAAAAAAAGAGGGCTTTTTATCTTTTGAACATTCAAATAGTTTTGTCCAAATGCAGCAATAACTAAAACTTTTTTCATCTTATTTTGAGCACACCTTTAAAACAAACCACAACAATGGACTAAGCTTCCTGCATCCACTTCCTGCAATGAACCATTCCAGTCCTTTGAAATAAATATGTTTGGGGTTATTTTTGTAAGGGTAATGTTTAATATCTGTCCTGCAGCGTGTAAATGTGTAGAATACACCGAAGACTTAACATCTGCTACAAATAAATTTACAGAGGATCTCAAGTCCTCTATTTTAAGATTATTAGGATATTGTAGAGGTGGCCAAATTATTAAAATATGGTTTAAATTCAACACTGATGCATTTTCATAACACGGATTGGTTTTTAAAGTCTGGAAGCCACATGTCCATGCTAGAAAACACAAGGCTGGCACTCTGGAAGTTCAAACATTAAAGGTCACTTTGAAAACACTGCAGCCTTGTCAGGCAGCACCAGAGCTGTGCTGCAGAAACACTTGGCAGCATCTCCTAGACAGAGGTGATGTAAAAAAATTAAGGCAAGCTACTTTCCTTTCAGACAAGCGACTATAAGCACTACAGCACTAATTTCTCAACCCCACAATGATTCCAGTCAAGACCTCCACGGGCTGATCTTAACATCCAGCTTGCTGTGCATGCTATGAGTGAAAACTAAAAGGCATGTGAAGTCAACTTGCTTTGTTCATGAAGCACTGGGAAAGCTAAGTGAGTGACATTAAAGACCCCTACTTACTCTTACAAGACTCAGTAATCCCTTTGGAAGAAGCTGCTTTTCATAGTTAAGAGATCTTTCCTAAAATTGCTCCAGAAGAAAGTATCCCAAGCCATGCAGAAGAAATATACATGTTTGTAGTGATGAGTTTGAAAGTAAAGAAAAACAAACTTGAGAAGTAAAAATCTACTGGAATTTATTATACTTTTAAGGGAAAAACCTACAATTCCAAAAAGTCCTTTACAGAAGAAGCTGGAGTTTATCAAAGTGCAGTCTGAGTCATAAATGTCCTCTTTAGATATAGATATTATTGTGAATTTCATTGGTTGTCAGCAACTTCTTCAGAATCTTTGTGCTTTCAGAGACATCCTAGGAAGAGGAAGAGATTATCAGCATCAGTTTCATTACAAAACAGAAAAGCCTCGCTGTCCTCTGTTCTCATTTTTGACTCTGAGTAGCAGTTGTATTTAAAATGTTAACTGGGAGCAAAGCTCTTCTAAATGAAGATATTCAGAGATCTGCTAAAGGCTCCTCAGGAATTTTCAGCTCAACTATAGGATGTGATTTGTTGATCTGCACTCCCCCTTTGCATTAAGTCTGACAGACTTAAATAGCTGTAATGAAAACTCCAAAGGAAACTTAAAACAACCACAAGAAATCACTCCCTGATATACTAGTACTACCCTTAAGAGACTGAAAGGTGAAAATGAAGTTCTGAGGGAAGCTGTGGATTCATTTTTTCTAAGCAACTTACAAGCAGGTGTTACAGCAGGTACTATACCAGAAATCAATGGCCTCTTTTCAATTGAGTCTGTATTTTCCTGCCTTTTTAGGTAGAACACTCATAAAGACACATCAACAGCAGAGTGCAAGAGATGAAGACAGACAACAACGGACCAAAGTCCCCATTAAGTTTTGAATATGAAACTTTACCTTGACTAAACTCTTCAGGATTTGAGAGGAAAGCAGAGGCTTGAATGCTTCCACTGTAACCGTGTCCAGCTTGATGACATCAGTGTAGCACAGATACAGCACTGCAGGAATCTGCCACACTTGACAATAGCTCAACACTAAATACAAGTGAGAAGAACATGTATGTTGCACTCAGCAGAAAAGGAATCTCTGTGTACAAAATCACATTTGTTCTGGCCAGAACTTCAAAAGCATTCAAGTTCATGAATTAGCTACTCAGGATGCTGACTGATAGACCAGGATCATTCCTTAGGTACACAAGACAAAAAACCCACCAAAAATTAATAAAATGCTGTTGGTATTTCTTCCTGGCAAGTATCTTAGCTGGAAACTGCATTATATTAGTAAAAATAAAATCATATGGACTCCTATAAAAAGAAAAAAACCCACACAAACAACAAACTCCCCTTTAAGAACACCCAACCAAACAGAAAAACTCAAAATACGAACAGTCCCTGTGTTAGAAGGCAAACTGTTAGGAACTAATTTTCAAAAAGCTGAAGTCAGCCAGTTAATACAATTAAGCACAAGTGCTAACTGCAATGGGATGCTCTTCCAAGTGAAATTTCTGTGGCTACCAGCAGCCTTGTAAGTAACTGGAAATGCAAAATACCAGCAGCAGGAAGGTCTCGCACAATGTTAGGCTGTTCCAGCAGTGGGCAGCAGATGTGCTCTTTGAATTCTTTTGTCTTCAAGGCTTTCAGAAATGGAGATGAAAGTGTTAAAGTGGATTCCTGAGTTTTATAATCAGCTACAGGACACGTTGAAAGAATGGTTACTTGCAGACCCTCCTTTTGCATACAGCCAAAAACCTGAAATAAAAGTGTTAATACATCAGCAAAGTCTGTATTCTCACAGCAACAGCAAAAAAACATAAAGATTTATTTCCATTTCAGTGCAGAGGGCAAATGGCCATTTAACTGATGCTTGCAGGACTCAGGGAAATGTGAATCACAATCTTCAGGTAAAAACTACACATGCATTGCTCTTAGGATGGAGATAAAAGAAACAACCAACCAACCAAAAAAAAAAACAACAAGAGAACATCTAACAGATTTAGTAAATCTATGGATTTTCTTCATAGGCTTTGGATTTTCAGCACTTTCTATTCACTTACAAATATATTAAGACTTATTATTTCTATTCATGGTGACTGTAGAAAGAAAAAGGACTCGAAGTAAAAGCAGGCTGCTCATGTTAGGAAGGCAGCTTGCTAAGATACAAGGCATCTGAAATGCTGCTTTGAAATACTGCTTTCTGAAATACTCCAGATACTGCTTTGGAGGCATCTTCCTTTAGAGTTCCACCTCCTGACTGGAACAGAACACACCCATGAGGGAAAATACCAACCATCATGAGTTTCACAACAGCTTTGTCTGGTGATCCTTTGGCATCTGTACAAATGCAGTTATTTTTATAAGGGAGGATTCTCCCAGAGCTGAAATGCAACTGAAACGAGCCACAGAAAATTTAAGCCAAATAGAAAAAAAAAGTTTGGTCCAAAAAAAGTAATAGCACCAATCTGGTAAGTTACAGCAGATAGAACTGGCACCCTGCAGAAAGGAATTGCTCAGAATCTGGAAATTGTTCATTTGATGAATATTTAGGAAAGCCACAAGGAAAGCAGTTATTTCAAATGCTGTCATGTTTAGAGTATCAGAAAGGAAGAGGCACTTACACTAAGGTGAAGATCCCCAACCCTAAGACCTCATTGCTCAGTTTATTGTCTTGCCATTTTTACCTTTTCAAGCCACTGGAACTGTTGATCCTCAGCAACGTAGCAACTACACTGGCACAACAAGACCTTAAAAACAAACCAAACCAAACCAAAACAGCTGGGTAAGCACAGGGTTTACAGAGCACAACAACAGCTCAATCACATGTAAAGAGTATGTGACTTAACTAACAGCCTGCTCAGTGTTCCTGGGCTGCTTCTGCTGCATTTAAACAGTATTTTTTCATTCCCAATTGGCATGAAGCAATCAGGCTGTCATCCTGAACTTCACACTAGGACTTCAGTTTTAGGAACCATAATGTGACTCCTTGGATTTTTAATGAGATTAATGCAAAATACTGCAGCCTTTATGGTTTGTCTGCCCTGGGTGTGTTAGGGAGTGGGTGAAAGCTGCTTTCCTTTTCAGACAGGTGAGCTACAGAGGAGTTGATGCAGGAGTCACTTACTGTTGGGTCGGGTATTAGTCGGTAGAACAAGCAGAAGGAGTCTGTCGGGAGGACATTGGTTGTGTTGGATGTTCGACACCATTCGTTCCACAGCTTCACCACCCCAACCACCTCCCAGCACACAGAATCCAGAATAAATGAAGACAGGAAAGCTGAAAAAAAACATAAGCAGTGAAAGCTTACAAAAATAAAATGTCTGTTCTACATATAAACACCTGAATTTAAGTAATTTCTTTGAATCTCAAGTTTTGTTGGTTTTTTTTTAATAATAGCTTATTTTTACTGTCATATATTTATTGATCAAGTACAGCAATCTCACTGTATCAAGACTTAAAGTGCACTTCTGCATGCAGAGATCCCCAACATCAAAACAATGCATTCTAAGGAACTGCATCACTAAGGTCAACTTTGTTTGCTCTAGTACACGCTAATATTAAAGTCTCTAACAATTCAGACATACAGATTAAAAAAATAATACAAGTGTCATTAGAATGTGAAAATGGGACTGACTCGAAAAGTTAAAAACCACAGAGCCCAAACCACTGTTCATTAGAAGCTAAAGAATAAAATTAGAGTTTATTGGCTTGTGTCATTGCCTCACTGTGACCTTTATTTCAACCACTACACTGCAGGGAGCAACCTGCTGCTGTTTGAAACTTCTTTTAATAAACAATCCAGCAGAGACAACTGCACAAAAAGCAGATAGAAGAGAGGATGACCCGTCTGAAATCCACAATACAACTCCCTTCTGCCCTCCACCTGAAAAGCTGTGATGTTATGATGATCTAAGGGGAGGAGCTGTAAGAAATGCTGTTTTGTATGGACAGACTGTGGCTTTCTCTGGACAGCTCAGCTGCATCCGATTGAAGCCTCTCCTCAGTGCACGGCTGGGCAGCACTGAGGGCGCACTGCAGAGCAGGGAGCAGCACTAAACAGCCAGAGGCACACGGAGCATCCCTGGTCCCTTCACCCTTCCCGGTCCCTTCACCCTGCCAGCCCCTGCCCTCGCTGCGCCCTGGCATCCTCCCCACAGCCCATGGGGGGACACCGGCTGAGGGGACACCGGCCCAGGGGGTGTCAGTGGCCGAGGGGACACCAGTGACCGAAGGGACACCGGTGGAGTGGACACCAGTGACCGAGGGGGCACCGGTGGAGTGGACACCCGTGGAGTGGACACCCGTGGAGGAGCCCCTGTCCGAGTGCAACCTGGTCAACGCGGGCAAGACGCTGAAGGATCTCATCTACGACATGACCACCTCCGGCTCCGGCTCTGGTAGGTGGGTGTTGCCCAGTGTGGCGTGGCTGACATCGCGTCCCACCGTTGCAGAGCTGATTTTCATGCCACTTAGACCAAGGCAGGTGTGTCACGGTGCTTGTAGAGTGACAGAAAACGTCATGTGCTGGGCAGAAGGTGCAGGTGGGACTCTTATCTCTGAAGCTCGCAGCTTGGTGACAAGGTTTGTGTCAAGGGGGGGTTGTGCTGAAGACACTTGGCCACACAGGAATCACTCCTAGGTCTGTCTGGGGTGGAAAGGAGCTCCAGAGCTCATCCATCAGATGTCCCAGAGCAGGGACATCTCAACCAGAGCAGGGCGCTCAGAGCCTCCTCAAGCCCTACCTGGAATGTCTTCAGGGATGGGGCCTCCACCCCCTCCCTGGGAATAATGCTTTGTTTGCTCTTTTTCTGTCAAATTACAAGAGTTTTGGTTCTTTGTTTGAATGCAAGAGTTAAAGTCCATTTCAGAGTCAGTCTCAGTGTGAAATGAGACCTTGCTGGCCTGGCTGGTAATAAACGATACTAAATTTAACTTGCATGAATCAGGATGCCACCCCTCAAATTTTTACAGTGGTGCCAAAATAACCTTATTCCAAATTTTTATTTTCACCACTTTTTACCATTCCTGATCCCCCATCTGACCCACCAAGGGGACAGCCAGAGCCTCGTGTAGCCAAATCACCAGTTGGCTTCTCCCTCTGGAGGCATCTCAGGGCTGGGACCAGCCCCTCTCCAGGCAGGAGCAGCTGTGGGGTGTGGGGGCTCTTCTGAGGGAATTAGAGGGGAAAAAATGAGTAAATTGAGTATAAATGAATAAGCTTCAAGTTATATTTTTTTCTCGCTCTGTTAAAAACATGATTGTCTTGATTTAAAACAAAACAAAACCAAAAAGTAAAATGTTTTTGTTTTAAATCCCAAATACACTGTGAAATAAAATGAGAAGGAGCTTTATAAGCAAATCCCAATTAAACTGCTACCAGAATTTATTGTTCTTTTGGAAAATTTCAGCCAGAATAGATCCACTAATTGCTTGCAAAACAAGCTGTAGTCTATGGCAAACCAGCAGCTCAGGGCTGCTTTTTTATACTTTTTTCGTTGGTTTTTTTTAGTGTTTTTTCATCAAATCCAACTGGATCCGGGGTTAGGGAATTAGAGTTTGTGGGAAGAAACTTGTGTGTGTCCTGTGATCCCTGGCTTTGCTGGGCAGAATTATCCAAGGAGTGGTTCACCAGGGGCATTAAAAAGGGTGATTCTGGGGAGATGTTTGGTCAGGAGAGGGTTTTCCCTCAGAAAGTCCAGTGGCCATACTGGGGCCACACTGGTTCCATACTGGTTCCATACTGGTGTAACTGGTTCCATACTGGTTTGTCACAGGTGGGCGATGCCCTGCAGTGTGGGGGGCTGGGGGAGGGTCGGACCCTGCAGGGGGGTCTGGTGGCCATACTGGAGCCATACGGGTTCCTTCCTGGTTCCATAGCGGTGTAACTGGTTCCATACTGGTTGAACTGGTTCCATACTGGTTTGTCACAGGTGAGCGATGCCCTGCAGTGTGGGGGGCTGGGGGAGGGTTGGACCCTGCAGGTCGGTCTGGTGGCCATACTGGGGCCATACTGGTTCCATCCTGGTTCCACAGTGGTGTAACTGGTTCCATACTGGTTTGTCGCAGGTGAGCGATCCAGCTACCTGGCAAACTGCTTCCCACACACCCATTTCTCCCCTTGCCACCAGGTTTGCCCCTGCTGGTGCAGAGGACCATCGCCAGGACCATCGTGCTGCAGGAGATCGTGGGAAAAGGCCGTTTTGGCGAAGTCTGGCGTGGGAAGTGGTGCGGGGAGGACGTGGCGGTGAAGATCTTCTCCTCCAGAGACGAGCGGTCCTGGTTCCGGGAGGCGGAGATCTACCAGACGGTGATGCTGAGGCACGAGAACATCCTGGGCTTCGTGGCGGCCGATAACAAGGGTACGGCGTGGGACTGCCGGGGTCTGTCCCCCGGAGTCCCTTCTGCTGTCCCCGCTCCCACCCGGGGCTCATTCTCACGTCTGTCCCGAGCGGGTGGCAGACAGACGTGTCCCTTTGCATGTCCCAGCTGGCCAGAAAATGAGAGATCTTTTTATTAAAGCTGAATACTCTTGCTTCCCCTGGGTAGATAACGGGACGTGGACTCAGCTCTGGCTTGTCTCCGAGTACCACGAGCAGGGCTCTCTGTTCGACTACCTGAACAGGGGCACGGTGACGGTGGAGGGCATGGTCAGGCTGGCGCTGTCGGTGGCCAGCGGCCTGGCCCACCTCCACATGGAGATCGTCGGCACGCAAGGCAAGTGTTGCCCCTGCCTCTTCCCACGGGTGTTTAAGAAGCTTCCGTGGCTGCAAAAAACATTTGTGGGAGGTGTGTGGAAAAGCGATTTACAAGCTGTTATGCCGTGAGGAATGGTGTTAGTGTGTGTCTGGTACAGAATAAACAGAGAATAGGAGCAGCATGCTGCTCTGCTCTGCTTCTGGGGTGCATCCAGCTCTGGAGTCCCCAGCAGAGCCAGGGAGCTGCTGGAGCAGGGTCAGAGGAGCCCCAGCAATGCTGGGAGGGCTGGAACCCTCTGCTGGGATAGACTGGAAGAGCTGGGGGGGTTCAGCCTGCAGAGGAGAAGGGCTGGGGTCTGGGTCCCTTTGGCCTCCCAGTTTGCATACAGATTAACTGAGGAACTTGAGCATGAATTCAAGGTTCAAATTGAGCAGGAGACCCAGCCTGGAGAGGAGGAGGCTCCAGGGAGACCTTCTGGTGGTTGTCACGGCTTCAAGGGGCTTTTCAGAAAGATGGGGAGGGACTTTAGAGCAGGGGCTGTTGGGGCAGGACAAGGGGGATGGGTTTAAACTAAAAGTGGGAAATTCAGTCTGGTGAAAAGGAAGAAATGTTTTACATTGAGGGTGGCGAGAGGCTGTCCCAGGGTGCCCAGAGAGGTGGTGGCCGCCCCATTCCTGGCACCATCCCAGGGGAGGTTGGCTGGGGCTCTGAGCACCCTGCTCTAGGTGGAGATGTCCCTGATCCCTGCAGGGATGTTGTGCCGGGTGACCTTGAAACATCCCTTCCCACCCAAACCAGTGTGTGATTCTATGGTCTTCCCACTTCCACTCTGCACCAGGCTCCACATCTCTATGGGAGCTGCTGTGCTGAAGGGGAGAGCCAATGAAGGATTTTCCAAATGAATTCAGTCAAAACAATTTCACTTTTCGTGTTTTATTCCTGATACTGTAGTAAAAATGCCCGTAAGAGTTGTTTGGGTTTGTTTTTTTTTCAAATGTGATGGCATTTTATCAGAGCTTTAATTGGTACAAAATGAAGCTTCGCTGTTTCTTCACAGGCTGTAGTAACAACGTTGACTAGCACTGCTGTTGCTTCCTTGCTCGTTACGTTCAGTTCCATGCTGTTGTCACCACCACTGACGGCCTTTCTCTGCCCGCGAGCAGGCAAGCCGGCCATCGCCCACCGAGACCTGAAATCCAAAAACATCCTGGTGAAGAGGAACGAGAGCTGCGCCATCGCCGACCTGGGCCTGGCGGTGAAGCACGACTCGGTGCTCAACACCATTGACATCCCCCAGAACCCCAGGGTGGGCACCAGGAGGTGGGTGAGGGCGGGCTGCCGGCTGTCGGGTGTCTGTTGGGTGTTGTCATCAGACCCGAGCCCTCCATCCCTGCTGGGTGGGGGGGATGCTGTGGCTTGGGATGGAGCTCATCCACTTCATGGGGAGTGCAGCTTTGTGGTTCAACCAGAACAAGTGCTGGGTCACCACCCAAGTGCTGGGTCACCACCCTTGGGTCACCACAACCCCCTGCACTGCTCCAGGCTGGGGCAGAGCAGCTGGAAAGTGCCTGTTGAGAAAGGACCTTGGAGGGGGGGGGTTGGTTGACAGCTGGCTGGAGATCAGCCAGAGAGTGCCCAGGTGGCCAAGAAGCCACCTGGCTGCTGTCAGCACTGGTGTGACCAGCAGGACCCGGGTGGGGATTGTCCCTGGTAGGACCAGCTGCTCCCTGGCCCCTGCACATAGCAGTGCAGCTGCCACCTGCTGCGTGACCACCCCTCTAGCAAAGGGCCTTTGTGTGCTTTAAAGGTACATGGCTCCTGAGATACTGGATGACGTGATGAACACGAACATCTTCGAGTCCTTCAAGCGTGCAGACATGTACTCCCTGGGGCTGGTGTACTGGGAGATAGCCCGGAGGTGCTCTGTGGGAGGTGAGCTGCTGCCCTTTTCTGTTTGAAATCCAAAGCTTTTTATCTTAAAACAAAAGCCCTCTCCCTTTTCTTGGCAATATGTGGTGGCAAAGTCTGTGTGGAGCAGGCATTCAAGGTGGCCCCAAATCTTCCCCTGTCCTCTCTCACTGCCTGTAGAAACCATTAGAGTTTATTCAGGAGTAGCTACTTTGGATTTCACGTTACCTACACCATACCTGTTTCCTAGGAATCACTGAGGAATACCAGTTGCCTTACTACGACGTTGTGCCTTCTGATCCCTCGATAGAAGATATGAGAAGGGTAGTTTGTGAGCAGAAGCTCAGACCAAATATTCCAAACCAGTGGCAAAGCTGTGAGGTAAATTCAGTTTTCCAGTTTATTACAAACCATATTTGCATGAAGATGGAGTTTTTCAGTGGGATGAAGGGGGACTTGGTGCCCAGCCTCTGGAGTTCCCATGAGCTTCTGATGTCTGGCTCTTCTTCAGCTCCCAGCTCACCACAGAGAAAACTCTGCCCCGAGCACTGACCTCTCTCAACCATGGCTTAGTCCGTGTAACTGCTGTTGTGTGACTTGTGCAAGGGCTTTGACACAGTCCCCCACAACATCCTACTCTCCAGGTTGAAGAGATATGGATTTGATGGGTGGACTGTTCAGTGGATAAGGAATTGGCTGGATGGTCCATCCAGAGGGTGGTGGGCAATGGCTCAAAGTCCAGAAGAGGAGCAATGACAAACGGTGTCTGCTCTAGTTGCAATGTCCCTGGTCTCAGCAGGGGGTTGGACAGGATGAGCTCTGGAGGCCCCTTCCATCCCAGACATGTCTATGGTTCTCTGTCCCATTGTGGAGAGAGCTGTGTTGTATCTCCCAGGCGGGAGGGGCGTGGGTTCCTCCCGTGACCCGTTGTGCGGGTTCTGTCTCAGGGCGTGGGTTCCACCCGTGACCTGTTGTGTGGGTTCCAACTCGAGACGTGGGTTCCACCCGTGACCCGTTGTGTGGGTTCCATCTCAAGACGTGTGTTCCACCCGTGACCTGTTGTGCGGGTTTGCGGTTGGCAGGCGCTGCGGGTGATGGGGCGGATCATGCGGGAGTGCTGGCACGGCAACGGGGCCGCCCGGCTCACCGCCCTGCGCGTCAAGAAGACCATCTCGCAGCTCTGCGTGCCCCACGACTCCAAAGCCTGACCGGCCCCCCAAGGAGGAGGAAGAGGAGGAGGAGGAGGAGGAAGGGAACGAGTCCTGTTCAGCTTTTAAACGTGTGATGTTCTTTTTTCTTTGTGGTCTACCTCAGCTGGCGCGGTTCAGAGCCTGGGTGCCCCGGGCAGGGCGCTGCCACCCGGCTTCGCCTCCGGCCGCTGGCGGGGGCAGCTCTGGGCACGCCGGTGGTGTCCGTACAGCGAGCCCGTGGCTCCCTTTGGGCTTCTGAAGGAAAGCAGACTCTGGGAGAACGGTAGAAAGGAGCTTTGTAAAAACACCTTTGGCTGCTGTGCTCTTCATCCTGGTCAAACCCCCAGCATACTGGAAATGGCTGATATTGGTTAGAGCCTTTTTGCAAGAGAAAACGCATGATTTAGTCTCAAACCAAGTCAAAAAAACCCAACAAATTAAGTCCAGCTTTTTTTACATATTTTGACGCAGGAGTCTGAAAAGGAGCTGTCAGTAAAATGCATTTTAAAATAATATATTTATAATTACCTAAGCAAAAAAAAAAAGGTGAAAATGCCACTAAGCATGTATATTGTGATCAAAAGCATCTAGTCAGTTTTTTATTAACTTTCATTTTCATTATCTTGATTTCATATGAAATATTATAGTTAGGATACAGAGTTGTTTTATCATTCGTTCATTGTACATATTGATCAAAGGACAATTTCTCTTTTTAACAGCAGGAAAAATAACAGAGGCAATACTTTTCTGAAAGATATATAGGGATAGAATGGGAGAAATTCTACCTAAACTGAGATAGTATATTTTTTTAAACAACATCTTGCCAATCTATCACCGGTAATCTTGTATTTTTTTTTAGTGCCTTTTGGTATTTTAGGGCAAAGCTTTAACAAAATGTATTATTGGAGAACAGTTGAAAGCTGGTGGGAAGTTTCATTGCTCCCTGTGGGGCTGATCCCTGCAGGTCACCCCTCAGTGCCAGTGGGTCTGGGGACAGCCAGGAGCCACCACCATGGTGTGGGGAGCGCAGAGCTCCTGCCCGGGCTGTGCTGGAGCAGTGCTCAGAGCTCTGGGGCATCGAGGTGTTTTCTGCCACCCTGCATTTTGGCACTGAATGTTTTGAGTGGTCCTGTGCTCGGGCATGGGTCTCTCCTTGCTGTTCTCTCTACTCTCTACTCTCATGGAGTCCAAGCACCCCCCAGCAGTGCCAGGGCACCACTGCCCCATGGCCCTCATCACCACAGCTCCATGGGG